>JAQGBH010002976.1:0-21732 GCA_034698265.1 Sminthurinus aureus | reverse complement strand
TCTATGTAGAGAAACCGAAAATACCTAAACGCAATGCTTGAAAAATCGTGAACCTTGTGACCGATACGCATCCTTGCATACATTACATTACGCTGCAAAAGCATGAATATCCAATGGTATTTTATTTTATTTTTTGTTTTCCATTCTTTCTTTTTTTTTACAGCCTTGGCAGAGGCACATGATAACTTTGTCGGTCTTCCAGAGGGGACTTTGGACTGGGCCGCACGTCGTCTAAGTAAGCAGATGAAAGAAATGTTAAAACATAATAATATGTATTATGCTAAATTCACATTGTGAAGGCTTAAGTATGATAGTATAAATAGTAAATAGCAAAGTATTTCTTATTTATAATAACTCTTTTTAAATTTTCAGGAATTTTACATGAAATTCTCATTTATGACCCTGACGTCATATGTCTTCAAGTGAGTGAAAAAAAATTATATTTTACTACTAAATATTCATTATTTTACATGTATTATTTATATTATTGTAAATTTCTATATTTAAAATATAAGTGAGAGTAAGCACATGGTTTTTCATCACGCATAGAGTATAGAGTATACAAAAACAGAGTTTGAAATGGAACTAAAAAATATTTCCCAGGATGTAGAAACGACAGCATCATGTACATTGTCCATTGTACAATATACAAATTATTTTTCAATGTATTATGCTGTATGCAAAAATTTACAATGGACCAGCTATTTTATGTCACACGCACATGAATTCATCTACCCACTATCCATACAGTTACAATTTACAATGCATGTACTATAGATTATGCATACATGCATAGTTTTTTTTATACTTGAGTGAAATTACATAATCCCGTTTCATGCATGCCTGCTCCTCATCTCTGTTTGTGTATGTATTCAGTATACGTCTGTATTTGAAACTCCATGTGTGTACTCCATACTACATGTCTGTGAATCGACTCGAGACTCGAGACTGGAGGCTCAAGTTGAGATGACTTGAGTTGAGTTGAGTTGAGAGGATGTGTCTGTCGAGGACCTCCGTAGAGGCTGAAGCTTGAATTGGCTTTGGAAATGAAATAATGTTGTTTTTTCTCTTTTCTCTGTTTCCTTTCCTTTACTTTCTTCCTCTATCCATCCAACCAACCAACCCTGACTGACTGACTTGCTATGTTGTCTGTCTGTCTATCTATCTATCTGTCTGACTCTTCCTCTTTATTCCTCAAACTCGTTTGCTTTCTCTCCATCACCATCACCATGAAATGTCTATAGGAAGTGGACCATTTCAATTTTCTCAACAGTACCCTCAGTTCTTTAGGTTACCGTGGAGTGTTCTGCTCTAAACCTGACAGTCCTTGTATATACTTGGCAAACAATAATGGTAACGAGATTCACTTTTACTACTATATACTATCCACTATACAACTTCAATCCTCAATCACTATTATTCAAAATAAATATATGAAATGCAGGAAAATTGTAAGATGTAAGATGTAAAAATATCTCCAACGCCAATGGTTAATTTGATGGATTTTGATTTTGATTGTATGTATGTAGGACCAGACGGTTGTGCTTTATTCTGGAGACGAGACAAATTTGATTTGGTTTCTGCATCAAGTCGTATCCTTGAAATTTGGAGAGTTCAATCCAACCAGGTACAAACAAATCTAGAACTATACAAACATAAACTAGAAACTGTGTTACACCCCGTACAGTAGATACTAGATACTAGATACACGTGTAATTTATGAAATTAAGTCATGTCAGATTTTCCTTTTCCTTTAATACAATTCTTGTAATGGGATAGGAAAGAGTAGAATAGAGTAGATTAATGTCAAGTAATGTAGCATCATACTTTAAGTTGTAAATTGTCCAAAAGTACAACAAACCTAACAAAGTATCACCGTCAACTACGTGTCACCAATATACAATATTCAAAAGTTCAAAAGTCCTAGAGCATCAAGTATCAAGTCACAAAAGTAGAAAATGCAGAGAAAGTGGAAATAAGGAGAAAGTCACAAGAGAGAAAGAAATATGTAGAACGAGAAAATTTGTGAACCAAAACAAGGAATGAACAGGAGACTGCATGCAAAATGTATAAAACAACATCACATTTCTTTATTGTTCTCTCTTGGTGTGTAGTGTGCACACAGCACAGCACAGCAAAGTTCTGTTTCTGTGTGTAGGTTTTGTATGAATATTTAAAATCCACTAGGATATTTCTCAAGTGAAATCATATTTTCTCTCTTGCTTTTCCTCCTTTTTCTGTCTGCACAAGTCACAAGTCTCTCATGACTCTTGACTCTTGACAATCTCATCCATTTAAAATATGAAATCTCTATCATGAGAAACAATGAAATTGTTTAAAAATTTATAATATTTGCACATTATTACGTTCTTATTCTTGGTATTTATTATTTGATTTTGCATAGTATTGTCTCGTGCTGATTACTTGTTCTTGGTTCTTGATGTTTTATAGGTCACTTGCTCATAATAACAAGGACTGTTTTGAATTTGAATGTCTATTTGTATTTCTATTTGTATTCTAGGTATGTATATTCGCAAATCTTCGAGTTCGAGAGACGGGAAAACAAGTAAGTTTATTTTTATACGGCTCTTGTTTTGCTTAGTTGTATACATTTTTCATGTGTACAATAAAATAATTTTGATGACTGTTAAAAATAGCAGTGATTTCATCACAACAGCATGATATGTTGTAGATATGTCAAACAGTTGATAAAATATATGATGATGAAAAACTGTAAAAATGTATTTAGGTTTGTGTCGCAACCACACATTTGAAGGCTAGACAAGGAGCATTACTCGCAACTATGAGGAATGAACAGGGAAAAGACCTCGGTAAAATTTCTTGTCTTCTTTATTATGCGTGTATATGAAACATATTGTAGTATACGTAATATTCCACTTTCAACAATATTAGAATCTGTCTACAGATCAAATTAAATTAGATTGGACCATGTTGATCAGCATTATAATCTTCATGTTTTTGTTTAGGCAACTATCTACTTTCATGCGGTGGTTCTTCTAAGCCGCTTATATTATGTGGAGATTTTAATGCAGTCCCAAGTGAACCCGTAATAACAACAGTCAAAAGCAGGTACATATGATTTTGTTATTGTACATTATGATATATGATATAGTTTTTGTTTTTTTTTTTTACTTTTATTTTAAATATTATGCGTCTATGAAGTATAGTGGCTGTGTTTTTCTAATCCCAGAATCAATAAATTTTCACTTAATTTTAATCCCAGTAGATATTTATTCAGCATTCAATGTAAACATTTTTAATTAAAACTATGAGTATGCTTATGGTTTGCGTATATATATATATTATATGCTTATTATATGTTGAACTCTTGTTTTATTTTCTATACAGATTGGCTGTGAAGAGCGTATATTCCAAATTATATAATGGTAACGAGCCCCCATATACAACATGGAAGGTTCGTGAGGATTTTGTTAATAATAATTAATAATAATAATGATAATAATAATTGTAATTGTAATTACCACAGTATATAATATGTTTTTATCTTGTATAGGTCCGTGAAGATGGAGAATATTGTCACACACTCGATTATATTTTCTATAACAAGTGAGTAAATTGATCCTTTTTTGTCATGTCTAATGTATTATTTCTTTCGATAATTTTCCATGAAACATGGAGTTAGTCGAGTATAGAAAAAGATGTAATAAAATGATTTTTTTATTTATTAAAGGTATTGTGATGTCGATTCTTCAGTAGTTTTGCCAACAGAAGAACAAGTCGGTCCAACGAGGCTACCAAATAATTCCTATCCATCAGATCATATCGCTCTTTGTTGTGATATCCGGATTAAATAATAACAGTAAATAATAAAGAAAATATAATGATCTTCGATAATAAATAATAGAAAAAAATATTCCATAGAAAATCGAAATAAGATAGAAGTCTATAAAATATTCTACGCTTGGGAAGGGAAAAACTTTCACGAAGGAATTATTTTACCTATTGATTCCGTCTCCCTTCTCTCTCTCTACATGATATGTACACTGTACACTACCGTTTCTCTCACCGTTTTTCGATGTAACTTTTTGCCTCCTACAATTTTTACCGAACTGTATGTAAATATATACCACAAGTAGCTATAGATATAGATTTTGAATACCATTAATGAATAGGCAACTTAAATATTAAGTATAATATAATATGTATATTTATGGATAGATTATACGTCATAATTTTAGGATACACCTTTAAATATTTATACTGTGATATGTTGAAATTTTCAATCGTTCGAGTATCTCCTCTCTCCCTCTCTTTACCTTACCTTCGCTAGATACACGCACTGTATTTTTTAGGGAAAAAAAGTAAAACAAGTAATAACCTATACTTAACTAGTGTTTTCTCGATGAGTAATATGCTATATTGTACTATTATATACTACCATGTATTGTGTATTGGAAAAAAATTGAAAAGTAAACAACTATATATATTATTAATTATTATATATATAGTTATCAGCTGTCAGTGTTAGATGAACATTCTGCTTTCCAGAATTGAAGACTTAATGAACAAATAAAAAATACTTAGTAATACTAAACGAAAGACAACGAGATACAAAAAACACACATACATAATACAAGAGCGTGTATTAATGTAAAGTATAGTATATATAAAATACAAAATGTTATAATATTTCTTTAGCAAAATATCGAAAATGTGGATAACAATGTGATACTGATAATACCATATCAAAAATGTGTATATTCTTCTCTTCTATTTAGAGATAGCTCGTAATAAGTAATTGATATAACATTGTACATTGATAAAAAGTAGTTTCTATTCCGATTTCCTATATATTTTCTCATGTACCTATTATACCTACACAAACTTTAATTTCAACGACAAACAAATTACTATTATTATTATATAGTGAACGTTGTCTCGAGTCTCCAGAAATATGTAATAATACCATTATTTTGTAGGAAACGAGAAATTTATTTTTAAAATAGGACTTTAAATTTGTTTAAAAAAACTTGATAAGATTTAAAATTATCTATATGTAACGAGTAACGAGAACGACAAATGATGATGACAATGCGTCTTATAGTTTATTAAGTTAAGCAGTATGATGAATGTATATTATGAAAAGAATGAACGATAATCAATAATCAGTATAACCAACTAGACAAACTTCTAGACTATGTAAAATGCGTAAAAAATATCATGTTTGTGAAAAATCACATAGTACATATATATTATGTCATTTATGATGAATGATGAATTTTCGTGATTACCTATATGTAATATATTATGAACTGTAGATTTTTTAGAACCCAGAACAATGAAATAAAAAATAAATAAGTATAAAATAAAATATATATTTGAGCTTATAGAAATGATGAAAAATAGTAGTGTATACTCACAACCAACAAGCACATTTTTTTTTTGTTCTTTTCATGAGTCCACAATGGGCTCCTTTTATTTTATTTTATCTCATTTCATTTGATTTTGGCATAAAATAATATTACACTTAAAATTAAAATTGTTCATATATATAATATATATATATATATATGTGTATAGGTTAATAAAGAATTCTTATTTTTTCCATTTAGTGGCAATTCATATACACAAATTACACTGCAAACAATACATAACTAATAATATATAATGTAAAAGTTTACATAAGCAAAGTTATTATCATTGTTCATTAAATAGTTCGTTAGTTTAGTGACTCTGAAAAGCAAAGAGTGTCGAATAGACATATAGACAAACAGACTAGCACCTTCGCTATAACTGCAATTGTCACTCTGTTTTCATATTTATAGAAGAGTCATTACAATTTGCAATGTGTAAATGAATAATGAATACAAAAAAAAAATCTCATAAGTTAACATTTAGAACAATACTAACAAATATTATCAATGGTTAATGGTAATATTTTGGTAAGTTTGATAATATAATAATTAATAATATAATATAATGCATTTTACACTAGATTTTTTTACTGATCCATTTCTTTTATACTTTGTTCATTGTGAAGTAGTCAGTTCTACAATATTGTTATGAAAATACACATTCCAATTTTGAAAATCAAAAGTCGTTGAAAAGTGGTAATGTTTACATTTCGTTTCATATATTTTATATACCTAAATATAATATATGTTTGGAATACAAAATATGGAATTTTGATATAAAATCGGTACAAAAATCTCTTTGTATGTAAATGTTATATAGATTTTGATTCCGGCTGTGTTCTATAAAAAAAATTATTGCAGCTTTTCTTTGTTTACATATTAAAGCGATGGTAGGTAAGTCTCATTCAAATAATTTTCCTATAATCTATTATACATTTTTTAAAAGGTAATTTTGCTGTTCTACATGTCTTTCAAAGCGAGAACTGGCACTTGGTGTATATTCTAGACATTTATATTATGTAATTTTTAATTTTCAATTTCATTGTTGTCAAATGTCGAAAATTTCAATTTTTCTTTTAAATTTATTATAGCTAATATTTAATAGTAATATTATAGCTTTTTTCTTTTCATCAAATACTCTAGCAAAAACAATATACATTTATATTTTGGTCCAGCATTTACATAGATCAAATAAATTTTATTACTTTAATGCTATTAAAAATTTTATAGTTCATTGTAAGTACAACTTCAAATTTGTAAGACATTGCATTTTTTTTTTTGAAACTGAAATGCAATGAATAAAAATAATATAATATAACATATTAGCAAGACTCAAGGCAAAATGGAACGTGTAGATAGAGAGAGAGAGAGGTTTTATACATGAAATTCGAGTGCTTCATTAAAGATTTTCAGACTTCCTTTTCTTGGTCGATAATTTCTTTTGTAGGCAATGGATTTTTCTCCACCTGTATTTTTCATAAAAAAACAGCATATCAGTTATACCCGTCTTTCGTCTTTAAAATTGAATAAAAAATATTACTATAATAATAATGAGCGTAAAGTATATTAAAAAAAATAATCTATTTACCGTCTCAGTATGTTTAAGGTTTGCAGTATTGAAAGTTTCCAACGACGTCAAATGTCGAAGTTGCCCTTTCTCAGTAGCAATTACTTCGGAATCTGGAAGTACGATTTTTTCAACAGTTTCTGTATGTTTCAACTTAGCCACATTAAATTGTTCAACACCCGTCAAAATCGCCTGTTGAGTTTTTTCCGCAGCCACATCTAAAAAAAATTATACAAAAGAAATGTAAATTAGGACCCCCTTCATTTAAATCACAGTGCTCAATCATTCACATTTCTAATCTAATTAGAAATTAAATCAATCTCAGAAAATCCTAAACGAAAGTAAAAAATTACTATTTCGTGGATTGAAACACGTGTAAATTTGTAAATACAGAAAAAAATTAATTCAATTACAAATGTTAAACCTTGAAGTTAAGCGTAGATAAAATGTCACTCAAAGTCTGTCTAAAATCGCTCCTATATTATGACGAATGCACTAAATGTTGGATTTGTATTTGGTATTTTTTTTTCTGGTGTACAATTTCAATAACGTTAAATACATGCATGTGACACGCAAAGTACAAAGTGTAAAAGTACGTTGGAAATCTTTGGGGAAGAGAAAATATTAGTCACTGTTTTCATATACCATGTGATTACAATCAAAAACAACAAAAAATTAATAAAACAGTCAACTTTTACTTCAAATACCCAAAATACAAGTTTCGTACTGCTTACTACATTTCTCAGTTATTATTCTTGCAAAAAAATATTTAACATTTAGCTCCTAAAATTTTCTCTTGCATTCGTTATGTGATACGTGGAAAAAATCTGATAATTATTATTGTAGTAGTTGTGGTTCATTTTGACGCTTCATGTTAAATTATATCACCCATTTTTCATTTCTGCTACACTGTTTCTGTTGTACAAGAAACATGAATAAGAAATTCGTACTCTTTTCCCTTCATAATATGTACGTACTTTTTCATAGGAGAGAAGAGAGAAAGAATGAAAATGATACAATTCCGTTTAATTTTTAGCCACGCGAAAAAACCATTCATACGTGAAAGTATAATACTTTGTGATTTTCAAGTAATCATGTAGACACATCACACGCATGCATATTGTCCTAGTATCATGTGTATACAGTATACAGGTATAATATCTTGTATTACTATATTATAATTGAAGAGGTGGAACTGATGACTACTCAATGATACGTGATATAATAAACATCTCATGTGAAATATTATAGATTTTTCACAATCAACAATAGATGATAGATGATGTATTGAATTATAATATTGTATTAAAACTATATAATTTGATATTTCAAATATTCAGCATGCAAAACTATCCATAAGTGCACACAACAATTCACAGTGTAGGAGTAAAAAATAAGCTTCAAGTACATAACACACAATACACATAAGTGAAGGTAATTTTATCGGTGAAAAAGGTACTAGTGACTATTACAAATATGTACCAAATACCCTTTTCACTTTTTATCAGGTCTCTTTCATACCTTCGGCATTTGGAAGAACAGTTTTTTCAGTAGTTTCAGCGTGTTTAAGGTTTTGTTCCTTGTTAAAGGACTCAAGATTTTGGATCAAATCAACGTGCTGACGCTCGGCTTTGACATCTGGTGTTTTTGTGCAAATTAATAGAAAAAGAGTAAAAAAATCGTGCAAAAAACAAGATCACATTCATCAATCAAACTTGAAACTATTCAATGTTGTCATTGCAAAACTATATATATACATACTACATACATATACATTTGATCTGTCTCTAAGATTAGTAAGCTCAAAGCTCAAAGCACATGCACATAAAAATCCAATTCAATGCAGCACATTATACATGCAATTTGTGTATAATATATACTATAAACTACATACTAGATACATTAAAATTAGAACTAAAGAGGCATTCATGACATAATCCATTGAAAAATGGAAACGTTACATAACAAATAACAAATGAAAGTATAACATGAACAAAAGGTAAGCAAAGACAATGAATATTCTAGATTAAAGCAGAGCTAAAACTAAATTTTGTGCCTGCTTTAAATATTAGCTTTGTTTCTACTACAAGATATAAGATATAAAAGCTTGAAAGAATAGAAATACAGGTGAATCAGTGACGTAGGGATTCAAGGCAAAAGATTATGAGAAGGTTTTTGTTTTTATTTTTACTTTTGACTCTATATTATATCAATAGAATTTAGACTTTCATTCATTATATTATTATGATGAAACCTCAACCAAATTAAGGTTACATAGCTATCCCATGTTCTATATTCTACATGTACATCACTACAGCTACCACAACTAATACCAATCCAAAATTCCCGTGAATGATCCCACCACCACCAACTTAATTAAATTACTAAATTTAGAGATCCAAATGTAATATTATATAGTTCACTCTATCAGTGTAATTATGTAAACAATATAAAAAAATAGAGCAAGGCAGGACATAACACATACCTTCGGCTGTGGGGAGAACCACCTTCTCTTGCGTCTCCGCTTGTTTAAGTTGTATACCAGCTTGAAGTTGACTTTTCAAGTCAACTTCAAGCTTTGGGAGATTTTCTAATGTTGGTGAAGACCCGTTTTCTGCCATTCTGTATCTGAAAACCATAAAAGTCAAGATAGATAATTAATGATTTCTTTTTATCCCACAAATACATGTATACTTTATAATAATATCTCCAACGACGACGAGTCAACTCCTTAATCTACAGTATACAATCAACAATCTACACCATATATGGCTCGTATAAGTAATTCGTGAGTGTAAGTATCAAAATGTGAAAGTGTTCCTCTCAATCTCTGTCATTTCTTTCGTGAATGTAATCGTGTATGTGTGAGTGTGAGTGTCCCACTATGCAAGTTTAGGGACACTAGGCAAGAGTTTATTTAATATCTACATATATATAACAAATGTGGAGGATGTATTAAGAGTCATAAAGACAGTCCGGATCTTTTATGTATGAGGACTCACAATTGTCAGCCAAATATCTATCCCAACCACCAAATCTATCTTATTTATATCAATACAATGCATCCGTGTATTATTACTGAACACATTATACATTATACACATGTAGTTAGATTAAGAACTAGGCTAATCTAATTCCAATATGCTTGTACTACCTACAATTCCCAATACCTATAAATGCTCAATTTCGCATGCACAACTTGTGGGTTTTTGATTAATCAAGTTGAAGTCTTAACCAATAACAATGTCAACAATGGCGCGTATTTAAGTTCTCCTTTCTTATTCCTCTTGTCAAACATAAAATCAAACACAAAATCTCAATAAAACTGCAACATGCATATTATTTTTTAATTCTTCAAATGTAGATACATGTAAAATGCATCTTTTAATATTATATCACTTCAATAGTCAGCAGTTCATTTTAATTCCCATCAGTTTTTGATATTTTCATTTAAAAGGTTTTATCAATAAGTGACATAAATTTCACAAATTTCCCTATACCTTATTTGATTTAAAAAAATCAATTATATGAACTATGCATAATTCTATCAAATTTTCAACTCCACCCTCAATCTTCACTAAATTCCTTAATAATAATGAATGAAGAGAGTCGTGAAAACTCATGAAAAGGTGCCACGTCTTACTTTTGTATTATGTATTACCTATTAGAAAATTTTAATTGAAAACGTGCATAACTAATATCAACAACACACACTAAAATCATGTGTTCACCACATCTTTTCTCTCAGATTAATTATGGTTTTGCCAAAGTCAAAATCTCATGAACACTTTCATGATTTTTGACAGTGACAGTAACAGTATGGAAAATTTAATCATCCGAATCTTAGGTGCTTTGTTAATAATATCATTAAAAAAAAGTTTACCATCCAATTTGAAACAACACAGACAGAACATTCAGATTATTACAATATTGAATACATTGTGATGGATTTTTCAAGGAAGGTTTGAGATTGTGTCCCTTTAAATGTACACAAGTATGCATGTTTACGATACTGGCACCGACACCAGTGTGAAAAAACAAAAGGAGAAACTGACACCATCCGTAGTAGTTTTTATTACTCGTGACTTTCTGTACTCCATGTGGAGTGTACATCAAGTGTACGGGGTACGGAGTACGAAATTTCAAGATATCAAGGTCAGAAGCTGAACATGAACATGATTACTTTTTTTTTAAATTTCAATCTTTATACTTTACACATTTTTCCAAGTTTTGGCAACATTTTGGTCAATATTATGCAAAAGTTATTGGAAAAAAGATTGTCTTTCTAAAATGTATAATCCTTATTATTTCAATTTCTGTCTGTGGAAAGATGAAAGATACAAGTCAAATCAAAGTTACATATCTCTTTTCTATGTAATAGGTAAGGATTTTTGCCAATCGACAAATATCAACTGTATTAGCTTCTCCTGTACCCTGTACATTCTCTATTTTCAGTTCTCAGTTGTGTGCATTAATGTTTAATGTGGAATGTATAATGCAACCACGATTTCACATACATACAATACATTTCTCACACACACACACCGACAGCATACAAATTTCTATCACCACTTTGAGCTTTGAGTACATTAACCGTGTATACAGTATACACTATGTATTATGTGTATGTGTTGAATTTACAGACTCAAGACTCAACTTTGTAAGAGAATAAATGGCAAAACGGAGAACAGAGGAGCGCAAATAACAATACCCAACTCCGCAATCTATACAACCTCCTCCTTTACATGCTTGGTAATTTCATTAAATATTCGTAGCCTCTCCATGTGTCTCCTCCTTTCCCCATCTCTCTTAGCTCTTGGCTTCTTAGTGTGTCTATCTACTATCTACACTTCAATACATCTTTCTTCAAGGCATCCAAACAACAAAAGTAAACAAAAGTACAAACTCAAATGCATTATACATATAAAGTATAAATACATTCTCTTCAACCCTCAACATGGAACGAAATAAAACTGTAGAATGTAGACTGTAGACAAGTAAGAAATTAATTTATAAAATATACATGAAACTCATATATATTTTATGCACCCAATGGCCAACAACTCAGAGCTCAGAGCCAGAGCGAAAACCAGAACTCAGATGCATTTGAACAAAAGATAAGAGGAGGAGAGCGGAAGAAAGATATTAGACTTTACATAACATTACAGGATGAAACTTTAACTTTTTTTTCGGCAGTAATCAGTCTCATTTCTGTATCATGTGCACGTATAAGCATACGGACGATGTACATGTAGCTGTGGGTATATCAGTATTACATGTTTTTGCTTTATTTCTCACTGTATAATCTTCACACTCGGCACTTGGTAATTAGTACCATTAGTAGATTTTTAAAAAAACAAAGAACCAACAACCAGCTAAAATAGGACTCGGAATACGGATTAAAAGTTTTTTGCACATGTACAACGAACATTTGCTTTTTACTTTTATATCTTGTACAATCTGGAATCTTTAAAAATTATTCTAAAGATGATCCTGAATCCTGTATACTGCAACGGTCAAAAAAAATATTTCAAGAGTAAAGAGTAATGGAGTTTTTCTCTACTTGATTTATTACAGTCAAAAAAGACATAAACCACTGCAGCTAGCCAACCTAAAACCCAGCTAAAACTATGGAGGTTGGAAGGGAATGGCTGTGAAACACATAGTAGCAAACAGCAGAAAACAGTAATTTTAAGAGGAATAAATCAACCCCATTTATAGTACAGCATAAATATTTGAATGAAACCAGAAAAAGTAGAGGAAACTCACTCGTTCTTTTCTTTGCATTCTAGATTCTAGTTAAGCATTCCTTATGGTTTGATACATGGATGAAACTTGGCTCAGGATTGGAGATTTGAGATTCGGCTAAATGTTTTACTCTTTTACTCTACATGGTGATGATGATTAAATAATGTTGATTAAAGATTACAAAAAAATAAAACATGGTACAGACAAATGCTCCTAAAATAATAATGATAATAATAACAAGCATGAACTTAGTTGGAAAATTAAAAGTAATTCAGACCTTTTTTCTAACTACTGTTCGCTGTATACTGTATACTGTACACTTCCCCTTGTGGATTGTAGATATGTATACAATATACAAATACATATAGATAATACGTCATGATAAATAATTTGGAGGAAAAAAATACTTTGTACGTAATAGAGAGCATATCAAAATCTGATATTATGATTTTATTCTATTCCAGGGTATTTGATTTCATGACCGTGAAGAGCACCATTGTATCATGTACATATGGATGTTGCTCCGCTTCGCTCAAGTGCAAGGGCAATATATTTTCAAGCATTACGATGATGATGTTGGCAATAATACATAATATAAACTTCTTTCTGTCTGCATTTACTCCATATTTAATATAATATATAATACATAGTCAACAATTTTACAGAGTACAGGAAATGGTGTACGCTCTGAATGCTTATAAGACAAAGTGCATAGATATACATATGTACAGTGCATACAAAAATACCACAGAAATCAGCAAATGTTGTTCTCTCATACTCTCATGGGTATCACATCACATCACACATATAGTTTAAATCCGACAGGCAAAGGAAACCGAAACTGAAATTGAAACCGAACAGCTTCATTGTTTTCCCCCTTGTTCAGTGTTCACTATTCACGTACTACAAGAATAATAATAATACTCATAAAACACATGACATTCAAAATCATCTCAAATATCCCAGCACCTATGTATCCAGAGTTCTATTCACAATTACAATTTTTCAATGTTCAGTTCTCAATACTCAATACACGGTATTCAATATAAATAACCACTACCTAAAGAGAAACCTGTATAATATGTATACTACGAGGAAAATAAAATACAATTGTGCTTACATTATATTTATTGCACTTCGTCACCACAGATGCTCTACATTTTGTGTACTATTGTATATAATATATTGAATATCGAATAACAAAACAAGGTATAAAAATACAAAATACAAAGCTGTGGTAGACTAGAAATCTGTCAAAACACAGGAATAGATCGAACAGATAAATAGAGAAAAGCTGTGAACGATCAACTCATACTCAAATTATTGAAATTGAATAAAATAGGAATGAGCATACTGAACTTGTATGTATGAAAATACGATTTTATTCATTCTAATCTTCATTTCCATCTTCTATGTATCTAGTATTGAATATTGGATTTAGGATGGAATGTACTGAATGCTGGCATACCATACGTGATATTTCATATTTCAGAAACCTGACAATCATCAATACATATTCTATTCGTTGAGCTAAATAAAAAAAAACTTGACAGTTGACAGCACCTGGCAGAGCAATAGTAACGAGAATGAAGTTCAAAAAAAAATGTGTTTTTACCATATATGAAGAAAATCTAAAAATCTAAGTGCATACTCAACTCTGAGTTTGGTCATAGCACAAACTGAACACTGTACACATAAAAATAAGTATACGATATATATACACAATACACAATGTTTGTACATAGCTTCAGAACTACTGCTAAATTTATCAATATCATATTTGTCCACATCTTGTAGAAAATATACTCACTAATCACAAACAATGTTTATGAATATTAGGAACAAGTATTAAAAATACCATTATTTTCATTAGTGTTACAGTGAAAAGTTTTAGAACACTTTTAGGGAAAAAACATAAATCACCTATAGATTTGAGTCTTTTCATTTTGGTCAGAGATGCATGTTGCCATTTTTATAACCAAACTTGTATTTTTATTCCATGTCTGGTACTTTTAGAACTTAGATAAATGTACACTATGTACAATGTACAGTACATAGAACATACGCTATTCGCTATGCATGTACTACTAAACCTCATTTTCCTTTCTCAGAAGACCAAGAGGAAGAAAAACATGATTATTTCTTAAAGTTTGTACCATGTACTATGGATGAGTAATATAAAGGAAAGGTGATAGGTTATTTACCTGCATACGTTGTTAGTATTACAGGAGGTATGTCGTAGATTAGATAGTAGACTACACCTACTCAATTTGCAATTATTATATTGCACATTTATTTCTCTGCATAGAATATTGAACATCCTTTTGAATTTTTTTGCAGTCCTAAGACGACTGCTGCCAGTCTGTTGTTGTGAAAAGGATCAGCATATTCGAACTCAAATTCAAATTCAAAGTCAGCCGACATTGTTTGTTATTTGTTATGCACAAATCGTTTGAGCACATTTGCTCAAAAATATTGTACGTATCATATGTCATATGAGTTAAAAAATTGACATTATGCACATGTTATGCAGGAAAGCAACTACGCCTTATTGAGGAAAATAACATTTTCCAAAGTCTGCATAATATGTTGTTCACGATACACGATGTTGAATTCCAAAAACATGAAAAAAACATGAAATTAAAAAATTCGTGTACAAAAGTTGAGCTTCATTCATCCAAGTACATAAAAAATTCCATGCACAGGAGCAAATTTTCCCTTTAGTTTGACTTATAAAATCCTGGAAATTTATTGTTGGAGCTATCATCTGTAGTATTGAAGAGTGACATTCATCAAAATCACGTTTAGCACCCAGATATATTAACCCTGTCAATAAATTCACTACTGGAGAGTATCTTGCTTGTATTTCCAATTTTCAGAGTTTTATTACTAAACTAGTTGTCAAACGTCAAACCATGCTAACGAGTTTTAAATTAGAGTTCAAAATTCAAAAGTCAGAAGTATCTTTTGAAGAAGAAAATTATGACTGTACTTCTGCCGTACTGTGTGACAGATTTTATATTTCGTTTAGAAATTTCCCCAGTACTATACAAACATTTCAGTTTTTCTCCATTTCTCTCATGTTTATACGGTGTACCGTGTACGTATTGAGATTTTACACTGAAATCTGATATCCAGTACCAAGCAAAAGCAAAAACTGCTTTGTCTATGTTGAAAAATAGTATTTAATTATTTATTTTGAATTTGATCCTCCTGCATCCTGTCTCGTTTGAAATCTAAGACAGCAATCAACTAGAAGAAGAGAGTGCAATAATTATTATTGTTTTACAATATTAATTACGCACTGGAAGAAAACAAATGCGACTTATAGAATAAAACATTCTCTTCTATAATAAATAAATAAATGCGTCAAGTATAAGTAATTGTATGCACTCTAAAACTCATAAACTGAATCAACACGATAATATAGTTGCATATCCTATGTCCTATGATATTTATAACTGAAATATTTTTAGTATAATTAATACGCACCAAACCACTTACTCATCACTCATCATTCATAATCTAGTGTTAACGACACTCATTTTCCTATGTAGATTATTATGAAGCTTTTATATTATATTGTATGTTGCAGGTTGTAGGTATACAATACGGACTATAATAAAATGTAGAGATACTACAACATACTACTATGGAAGTGATGCATCGTTAAGACTTGAGACAGAGGTTCTCGTCATTCGTCATGCCTTGCTGTACATTCACCGCATCGTTTACATGATGAGTCACTGTATTCTTTATACTGTGTATTGTGCAATGCATAGTACAAAAAGGCTAGAGCTATCTTACATTATATTATAAATTTATATATACATATATATATATATATATTATTTTATATAAATGAGTTTATGTTAAACGCACATTCTTTCTTAATTCCATCATCTTTAAGCTTAAATTTAGTTTAATGCTCAGTACTTTGGTTTTCCTTTAAACTTTAATGTACTTTCAAAACAATAATAAGAATAATAAAAAATAAAAATGCTCAGCTTAGATTTTAAAACACTATTTAACATGACTGTAATCAACATTTAACATTTTATCATAAACTTTTCTCTTTTTTACCAAAGTACCAATACTTTTATTGTGACAAACATAGGATGATGTTGATGATGAGGTCATCGTCTAATAACATTTTATAATGTTTGTATAAAGGCTAATAGACGTTGACACTACTACTGAATATTGAAAGGAAAATGGTGAATAATGTGTAACAAACTTTTATTATGTTTAATACCTATACATAATGCATGTTGTATGTAGATGGTAGATGACCTCATACCTCACCCCATCACCTATCTTATTGTAACTAGAAAAATAATAGTATTTAAAGGAATATAATAAATAATATGGCTGTATAAACTACAAACAGGTCAAATTTCTCTTCTTTTTTGGAAGTTACTGACGTGGACATTCATGTTATTGTGTTGTATCTTTCTATACACGCTACACAATAATAATAATAATACAAAAAATATTAAGACATTTTCCTACATGAAAACATGAAAGCAAGGAGTTGATGTTAATTATTATTATTGAACAGGAAAAAACGAACATGTTTGTCCACAGACAGTGTGTATTATAATAATACTTGAACATCCTGTCAACTATACCTCCTCCAGTCGAGTCTATACTCCGTAGTTTGCATGTACTATCTATCTGCTACATACTGCATACATATTATTTTTTATCAGTGTATGACAAACGTCGTAATTTCCTTGAGGACAACAGTTAAGAAGAAAAGAAAAGAGTGGAGTAGACAGTGCAACGTCTATGCATTATAAGTTGAAAAGGATTTCCCTGATATGTAAAAGAAAAGACAAACCAAACCAAACCCAACCAATAAAAGTTAACAGCTCAATATAGAAAAAAATAAAACTATGCATATATAATCATACTTATTACGGAAAATGATGTAACACACAAGTTCAAATTTAACTTAAAATTGACCAACTACATATTATGAGGTAAGTACAATAATAATAATTAATTATTACTTTACGGCCGATTCTATACAAGGCACAACTATGGCAAGTATAATATATTATACAAATTAAATTAGTCTGACCCTATAATATATATCCGATATCCTATGTCGAATAACATTTAAAACATATTAAGTTAAAATATGATGGGACTATAACGATATTTTAATGAAGGATCAAACAAACTCGTGTACATGTCAAATTAGTTTTAGCTACTCATATTCTGTATCGAGTATGGAGGATAGAACATTGAGTATTGAGTAATGATGATGGACGAGGAAACCAACAACTAATTTAACTTTTAACCGAGATAAAACAGTTTCAACTTTATTTATATTTTTTACACTCATAATATTTTGCATGTTTTTCACTTTTCTTTTTACGGACAACTAACCATCCAAAGAGTGCAAGCGACCTACCAGCCAGCCAACCAACCAACCAACCAAACAAACAAACAAGAGACAGAGAAAAATTGAAAAGACATTTAATTTCCAATGTGTCAAGTTGACAAGCGGAAGCTTAATGACAGTTGCAAACTTAATCTTGAAAAGTATTGGACAACTGTATGTCGAATGTCTGCTTGCCTTTCTACACTCTACAGTGTATTTGACTGACTGCCAATATTGAAACTAAAATCTAAATAACAATGACAAGGACAAGGTATTTCATATATATACGTAACTCTGTGTAAGCGATTTGTACCAAATTCAGAACATTTTACATATTATGAAGCAAGTTTCTCGTCAACGCGTATTTATATGTAAATGACATGAAAATTTTGAATACAAAAGTAGGATATATATATATGTGTGTACGGAGAATACAAATCGGAGTATAAGTAGATCCATGCTTACAGTATGTATACACGAGGAACAGCTTGGACTATTCAAAATAAATGAGAAATTCCGAAATTCCACAGAGAAGGATGAAAACGAAGGAAAACATGAAACAGTTTCTAATGACTCTCTTCAAACATCTATAAAACACCAACATCAACAGTCAGTGATCACTAATGATTTCCAAGTTTCTCCTTTCTTTCGTTAACTTTGATTTCTTGACTAGAAAACTAGAAATAACTAGAAAAGGACGAAATACCAAATGTTCCAAAAGAAATATATAAATCTACGACATACAAAGAGAGACAGTTGTTAACGACTGGAGTTTGGAAATGTTAATACTTGCCCCTTCCCTTCCTGTCAGTTGTTAAAATATGCAGACGACTTGGATTCTCTCAGACAAACAACACACACAATGAATTCCTCTTCTTCAAAGCAACATCTTTGAAAGAGCAAAAAGATGTCAGATTTTTGTTCACAAAAACACTGTGTAGTCAGTCAGAATCACAGAGTTAGTGAGAATCCAGAGAATCCGTCTCAGCACCAAAAATAGTATCCTTTAAAAGGAAGCAGGGAGACGGAATGATGTAAAGTGTAAAGAGGGTGAGAAGAAAATATTATTTATGCATGTCCACATAGGTATATGTTACATGTATGACACTGTCTAAAGTCCAAAGTGTGTACAAATATTTTTCTCGTTTTACAAATATACATGTATGTACTCAGTACTCATCAAAACTCAATTTTATGAAACTTATACCAATATAATTCGTATGATATACTTCCAAAACTGAAAATAAAAAACGTATAAAATAACTGGAGAATTCAAGAAGAAACTAATCATGTAATGTATAAGATGAAAAAAAATTCTAGAGTATCTTTATCCATACATCATACACTTAAACCAATACATATATTATATATACACACTCTTACTAAGTCACTTTAAATGTATGATGATAGTTCTATTTTCTCGATACATACATTTATTTATATGGACGTGTGTTTTCTAACGAGAAAGAGGCAGGGAGATTTGAGTGTTTGAGTAGAGTATACTATTATTATTATACACAGGAACGAGGAAAGAAGAGGGGGGAGATTTTTCGGAGCCTGGATAGTGTACTGGAGAAGAAAATGACGAAGATATGTATAGACGTGCTTTAACTACGCACTAGGTCCTTTTTGCTCCCTTGTGATAAATACACTACATATTTATTTGTATGTATGTATATTATAGTAAATATATTTTACTATATGGATGGATAATACACAAACAGAAAGAGCTAAAACCATCAAAAAAAAGGTTGGCTGAAGAAGAAGAGGAAAAACGTATTATAAGCTAGCAATAATGTAATATGTATGTTGGTACATTATGTATCATGTAGTATCTATCTAGATAGCTTTAGTTTTATTGTACGTTGTATTTGAGATGGCCGTGAAAAATGCCTTTAGCATGTTCTCAGCTTGTTTTTGGGTGCGACCGTATCCAGTATCTGGTATTATATATATATATATATATATATGTACTCAAAATAATTGTACAATATAGAATATTACATGCATATTTAATATTTAGTATTATGTTTCATATTGTACGTTGTATTTTTATGTATGTATTACGTTGTACAACAACAATATAAATAATATCATAGATATTTTGAGAGACTGGAGCCCTCCTTCATACATAGTACAAAATGTTCCCTTACTAACGTTAATTTACTATTTTTAATACGTTACAAAAGTTGTAACATTATGAAACAGATACTATTTTTACTAATACTATTCATTTCCCTTGTTAAAACCTCACGAATTTTTGTTAACAAATGTATCTACAATGAATAATTCAAAAACAAAAATTATGATAAATCTTTTACCATTTTAAAAATTATAAAAACTAAATGCAGTTGCAACATAAAAGCAAATTAACCTCATACATTTAGTATTTATAAACTCTCATTAAACATGTTCATATAATTCACAATATTTATAAACGAACTACGAACTGTCCAAATTTTAAAATGTCCCTTTTGGATTTTTGATCTTCCACAAAATAGATAATACAAAAAGCCGAGCTTAAAATTATTTATCTTTTAAAATGCAGAATGCATTCTAAATTGATGTACATTTAACTATACAAAAAACAATAAACAAAATTGTAGAAATGACAGTTAACTTCTAAAATCTAAAAAACGCTCAAAAAATCTGAATTCCCTCTAAAACTTTTCAAATTTTTTGAAAACTCACACTTTTTTTTACAAAACTAAATTAATCTTTACCATTTGTAAACTACAAACTATACTAGCTACTCGAGGATAAGATAATTAACGTATTTTTTTTACTTACCGTTGAGTTTTCTGTTAGTTTCCGACTTTAATCAAGAAGAATAAAAGGAGAGGAAATGACGAATGTCAATGAATCCGGCAAAAGTTCTGTAAGTAACAGGAGAAAAAAACAGGACTTCACTTTATAATATTTTATATTTAAAACAAAAATAACGAACCAAAAAAAAATATAACTGGTAAATATAAATATTGTTATTATTATTAAAACAAAAACACTGAACGAATAACAATACTTTGTATACTATAATGACAATAATAATGTTGAATTAACTCACATAAAACTTGAACGTGTGTGAAGAGACGTTGTGTTGTTGCTGTAATGGAACTGTAAACTGTACTGATGCTTCAACGTTGAAAGGGGGATGTACAGAATATGTATAATGATAAAATGCCGTAGTCCTTTCAAATAGATAGTTGCTTGGATTGTGAATAATCTAAACGTATAATAATATTGCAAGCTCCATACAAAACGTACTTTACATTATTATTATTATCATTATCAGAAATAAATACATACAGTACATATTCCATTACACATACATTTATGTACACCTATACTACAACATGACCTCTTCACCCTCCCACATTTTGCACAAAACCCTCTCTTTGATTATTCAATTCAATGTCCGTTTTAGTCATTATTTTATTCATTATTTCTCAACAACCAAAGTAGGAAGTGCACTATATCTGTTATTCGTACTATCTACCAACTATGTTCAGTCAGTGTTAAATAAAATTTTAAAATGTGTACATAAAATAAACAGATGAGTATTTTTTTCTATATCCAGTATCCAGGTACTTATATATGACAAAATGACAGTTGTCTCTCTCCTAACTCTA
>JAQGBH010002975.1:0-21732 GCA_034698265.1 Sminthurinus aureus | reverse complement strand
CTGGACTACGTCTGTGCAAAATTTGAGCCCAATCGGACAGGGAGGGATTTTGTCATTCACTTCTTCCGGGGTCCTTAAACATGAATTAGAAAACCATAAAATATTGTACAACTTGGTTACAACTGTATGTAGAATTAGTTTTAACTATTGATATAAAATATGCATGTAGTTAGCTGTGTGTGTATTATTGTGGATATAAATCTATCTATAATATCGATAGATTATAGATTCTAAATGTATTAAGTTATGCATTAAAAGTATCTCTACTGCAAAATTCTAGTGTATGTAGAAGTACGTATACATAAAGATTTTTTTAGTTACATGTTTTACATCTAATGATTAAAAGCACAGCTAAACTTTGTTTCTTCCGTTCCGTTCTCCGTTCATGTCATTTTCTATAATATATAGGTAATATATATATGTATTGGCGTTTTGTTTTGTTTCCATGTTTCACAAGTATACGTAATACGTAAAGTACACGTATCTATCAATTAATTACACATCTAACTATATTATAGTGTCAGTAAAATGTTCATCAATATTTTGCAGATTTCAAGTAAAGTTATTTGTTATTTTGTGTCATATGTAGACTGTAAATAAGTAAGGTTACCGCCATTTGTTTTTCTCACAACTTCCTCATTATAGATTATAGTCATTCACTAATAAATGTGTTGTACATGTACATTGTACACATCATTATTATTATGGATTACATTAATAGCATTTTTCTAAAATTATACCCAAAAACCTGTCAGTATTTCCTTCTTTTGTCAAATGTAGTGCAACAATACAAGCTTTTTGCATAGCATATATTATATCGATTTCTAGCATTATTATCTATGGAGCATGGATGCAACTGCATATATTATGTAATATGGATATATAGTAGATAGAAGTCATACATTTATAGTGTTAAATAGTGATAGTGTAAGTTGTATATCATTATATATTTAATATATGGTGTGGCATAATGTATAGAGTATACAGTAGAGAGACAAAGCATTAAGAAAGTACATGTTACAAAGTAACATGTCAATTAGGATTTCGTATTTCATACAAATAACTTTTGTAAAAAAAACAATTTCCTTAAATCTTATACAAATATGCTTATACAGTTATTTTTTTGTAGTTTCGCCGAAAGAATTTTTAGTGTTTTTTTGTGAAACGTTTCACTTTGTTTTCTCCATTCATTTTGAATCCAAGAAGACTGTATAGTATTACAGTATAATTTGTATATACACATTATAATTTGTATATACACATTATATAATATATTTTACATGTATCATTCAGTATCCAGTAAAATATATTTTAAATGTGTACTTCTAGAAAAATCTAAAAAGATTTAAAAGACGTATTGAATTTTGAATTCCAACTTCAGTTACAAATGTTTTTACATCTCATAAATAATAATAAATATTTAGTATATATATAGTATTTTGTGATATTAATTATATTATGTACTTTGTTTCCTCTTGTGTTCATTTGGTTTTGATATTTCAAAATTTTCAAATTTCATTGATACTTTGTAAATACATTTAGTACAAAGAAGTTTTGGGTAAAAAGTAAAAAAGCAGTATCAATATATATATATGTATATGTATTATATAATCTCTCATCTTCCTTTCTCTCTTATAACTTTCTCCATACAACTTTCTCCGAATTCGTGTGTACAGTGCACAAAACAACGTGGTAAAATAAATAATTATATATAACTAAACAAATACAAAACAGTACATAGTACTAAACATACTAAGTACAGTAAGAAATGTAAATCAAATGGATGTGTGTTTTTTAGGCTTCTAGAAGTTTTTTACACTTAAAAATGTATGTATATATACCTTTCGGAGCTTTAATAAATTATGTAGATAATTTGTCAGTGAGAGAAACTTGACTGAGACACTTTTCCTATACTTTCCTTGATACAGTTTGACTACACTATACTCTCATTTGTGATCAAATTTGTTTATATCAGTAATCAGTATTTGAATCAAAAGAAATACACGCATAATATATATCATCATCATATACATTATGATAACCTAAATATTAAAATTTTGTTCATATAATAAAGCAAGGACTGAGAGAGTCATATGAATGGTGAATTCTTATACATACTTATATGTAGAATTGACACAATATCCCTAATTAAGATGTATTTTTTATTTCTTTGTATCTAAATCTTATTCTGGCTTCTGAGTTTCTCTGTTGTGATTTATCTTTTTTAGCTTAGACTGTTCACGAATTTTTAGTAATTAGTTTTCCATGTAATATATTATAATTTTATCATTACCTACAATGTAGGTCCTACATGTTTAATCGATGGGGACATTTCTTCACGTTAGTATAATGTACAATGTATATGTATAGTTAGTAGATATTATGTATAAATATGTATTAGTATTATGTATAATATAGTTGCAGGTACTCTGTACACGTTCATTTACATTTACATATATACAAGTATGTGTATTTCTCTTATACTCTGATTTCTCAGCGCTAATAAAGTATTATATTTATTACCATTTTATCATCATGCATAATAGTATATTTTGTAAATTTTTGTTTGTAATTTGTAATCTTTGAGAGTTAGCACTCTCTATATTTTGTTTGTGTTTACTTTTACGCCCTACGTCCTATAAATGACCCTTTAATTAAATATGTATCTATATACTAAATCGTATTTAGTACAATGTAACTGATGTAATAAGTTAATAACCAAGGCGCATTCGTCAATATTTATAATTTACAATATGTATATGTTTGACAAAGAACAAGAACGACTGTATAAGATTATGTATAAATATTAGAGCTCTCTATTTCCCTTTCTGTCTTTCCTCACATGAATATGAAGTATATTATACATTATACACTATATACACATTATAATATATTATGGTTTGGATACACACGTGCAAATCTATTATCTGCTACTAATACAATTAACTATGTACTGTGTGAGGTATTTTATATTAAGCATTTCATAATACCTTAAAATGATAATTAGTTACCTCATAATATATATATGTATAAGTTTTTGTAAAAAAAAGTCATGCAATAATACGTAAAACTGTTTCAAATTTGTCATTTGTCTTCTGTTCCTACATATATATTTTTCATAAGGTACATGGTCACTGAAAAAATGAAAAAATGTTCCGTGTGTATATATTGCTCCAGTAGGTCTTTATATCTATAGCCGACTTTTCAATCTGTGTAAAATGATATATTTTATGTAATACAACATACAAAATACTAATGTCTGTACAATTTATTTTTCTTTGGATCTGTAAGCATGTATAGTTAACGTGTATAAATGTATGTATTAAGTTGGGAAAACTATAATAATAATAATTAGTAATGAAATTACACGGAATCATATATATAATCATATATGTGTAGTACACATTGTGTACAGAATTTTCATTTGGTAAAACGTTTTTATTGTATATATATAATGTACTTGTGTATACATACATATTTGAAATTTGAAGCATTAATATTACTGTAGATATATTATATAGTTTCTTTTGTGTAAATAATTTGGCTTTATAATAATAATTACAAGCCTATCTTTTTTTATAAGTATTTACTTATAACTTACATATTTGGTGTAATGGATAATATAATGGTAAAATTCTTTTACTTGCCTTTTGTTTTGTTTGGCTGTATGCTTTTTCAATCTGTGTAACATTAACTCTGTCTGTGTGTATACATATTAATCATAATTATTATTATTGTTAACTCGCTTGATGTACATGTATTTTTTGTGGATGATAGTCGCGTCTCTTTCGTGTATATACATTAACCTACAAAATATGTGCTTATATGCACATTTATGTATTATGTAAACTCTTGTATACTTAATTCGTGTGTACTTTATATAAGCTGACAAAAAAACAAAACAGTATAATATTTCATAGTTCATACTAACAGTAATACACATATATATATATATATATATTATGTAATTATAATATTGTAATAAGAGTAATAATAATAAATGAATACCATAACGAGAGATTTCAAGAGGTGGGCTATAATATATATATATATATATTATTAATATATCTCTTTTTTGTAGTTTGGTTTTTGGTTGCACTGTTCACTTTTCACCATATTTTTCTAAGATATATTTATTTTGTATTTCTTGAATAAGTATATATTTCTTTTATCATGATAAATTCTATTTTTACTCCTTGTATACTTAATGAATTATTATTATTATTATTTAAAAAACGGGTTTGTCATATCTGATAAAATGAATAGTATTCTGGTTATCTCCTATACATATATTATTTTTATCCATGATAATATTTATTTACTGTCGAAAAAAAAACTTCTGTAATATATAATACATAATCATATTACAGATATTTTATCTAAAACCTAAAATATAGTTCCTATTTTAAAAATCGCGTGCTCTTATATATTATATTTGAAAAAAGACTATTTTGCTTAAATTATAATTGTTAGTATAATAATATCTTGTTTTCTTGTCCATCTATTTCATTAAAAACAAAAACAATACCGATATAATTTTATATCGTAGGACAGATAAGTAATAATACGTGTAGTAGTACTTGTCCTGTACTAATATAAATGTGGACCTACATTTTATGTTTTATGTATAACATAAATAATGTTACATAATATATTCGCACGATCATATTATAATATATAATAATACTATCACTATGGGTTTTTTCTCCTACCTAATCTTAAGCATATACTATATATATATGATATATGTATCCATAAAATATGTATAAATGTATCTACATACGATTATTAACAGTTGTAATTACTCTGTTTTGAAAAACCAACGTAGAACTAAGACGAAGAGGTCGCAAAAACATTAATTTGTATGTCTTATACACTATTACATTATAGTATAATAGTAACATTTGAATACGTGTATGTACATATGTACATATTTACATTTTACAACGTACGAATATTCGTAATAATAATAATAATAATACTATAAAGAATAAAACTGTACACATTAAATCTACATTTTTAGTCAAAGAGAGATAAGAGATCATCGCTAGTACTCAGAGGGGTAGAGTTAAGATTTGAGTTATTTCCACCGTTACTGCTATCACCACCTTGATAATGAAAAGTTTATATTATAATTTAGAATTTAGGTTAAATTTTGAATGAAGGTATACTAATTTTTTGCATTTCCAATATCAATCATAAAAATAAAAAAAATGAGATATTGTAACAGAAAAACAAACACTTACTGCTTGGTGGGGTTGCTAAACCTCCAGAAGGTTCAAGATAGGATAACAAATCAATAGGATCTACGCATGAATCTGGCAACAGCTGTATACGATTCAAATAAAACATCATTTAAAATATTGATAAACAAAACAGCTCTCACCTCTCAACATTTCATTCATCGTATATTATGTCATACATTATAAAATTTTAAAAAATGAATAAAAACTTACGTTAAGTCCTTCTAAAGTTTCTCCTGATCCATCAGAATTAATGACATCAGTAGGATCAAAGTTCAAATCCGAAATTTCGGTGTCTGGAATGACGCTTGAACTGCTATTATTGAGACTTCCTCCATCATGATTTGAACTATTTGAATTTGGGTGACTTTGAGGTGGGACGCTGGGAGGGCCTCCAAGAGGAGTATGAGGAGTATGTGGGGTATGCGGAGTGTGAGGCATTCCAGAAATGCTTGTTGATGTCGATGAAGGCCCATTGTTGTTATTATTATTATTATTATTATGATTTGAATTATTTGTACTCGCTGTTGTAATGTTTCCACTACTACTATTACTATTACTACTAGAATTATTATTGTTACTACTACTATTACTGCCATTGTTGCTGTTGTTTTGCTGGTTATTATTAGTACTGTTGTTGGGATTGGGAGGGCCCATCTGGTCATTAATAGTTTTTTCTATGGCATTTAGAGGATCTAGAGAATTTACAGACTCTGTTAATTGAGATAATGGACCATAATCACTAAAATCATATGAAGAATTTGATCTATTTCCATTGGGAGCAGATGAGTTGGAGGAACTATTATTATTATTATTTCCATAATTATTCATCATAGAACCACTCGCAATACCTACAATTAAATAAAACATAAATCCTGATTAATATGTTTTTTTTTTTACTTCCATTACACAAACATTACATGCTTTTTTACTTGGAAAAATTAAAAATATAATTTGTAAGTTCATATATTATATATGAACATATGATGAACACATGATATATTATATATGATTTAAACAACTTACGATCCATATCGGGTGTACCAAATGGAGACATGACCATTCCAGAATTATCCCAAGAGCTCATTGGTGGCAATGGCATATTCATATTACCGGGGCTGATAGCTTTTACACGTTCTCTTTTGGAGCATGGATCAGAATCATCGGGTTCCGTCTATAAAATTTGTAAATTCAAGTTTAAATTAAAATGGTTACTTTCAAGTACAAAATGAAACTACATAAAATGGTAATTATTATTATGCATGATAATTTCATACACTTAATAAATGATAGATTGTAGGTAAATATTTAATGAACACATATTATAGACTAAAAGAACAAAAATCGAGATGTACCTTAAATCCTGGCACATTCTTTGACGGTCTCCAATTGGCAGCTGAATCAATAGTAACTTCGTCAACATCACTGCCATTTAGAGAATTCAATATACTCCAAATGTACTGGTCGACTTCTAATCCTTCCAATTGTGCTGGTTTACTATAAATCATCATTAAGAAAAAAATCAATTAAATTAAATTCACAATTCACACTAAGAGTAGGACAAAATATATACAAAATATCATAACTATATTATACTACATTTTAAACCATAGACGTACTTGCAACATGGGCATCTCCAAGCACCTCGTTCACAATTAAGTTGTAAATACGACTCGAGATCAAAGCTAATGTTAATAAAATAAAGAAAAAGGATTCATATAATATTACCGTACAAATATACAATTATTTTGATAGTTAACATGAATACTAGAATATATTTATTTTTTTATTAAATAAACATTGATAACTCACCACTGAACATGTTTACAATCGTGACCTCTCGCTGGCAACGTAATTCTCTTGTACGTAATAGGACATTTTAATGACACCTGAAAAATAAATGACAGTACAATTATTATTTACATCTTGATACAACTTCGTAAGTCAGACTCTATATCTATTTTAAAATTGTTTTGAGGGCCTATTGGGGTAGGGAGGAAAGGAATAAATTGTCAACGACAGTATACTAAATCATGAACATTCATCATACAGCATACTTTCTCATTGTGGATGATATTGACTCCTTTCTTACACACTAAGAATAATTATAATGATACTTAATATTATACAAAAATATCATACGTGGTTAAAGCCACATGTTATCATTAGTTACCGAGTTAGAAGGAACAAGACTTTATTTAGACCTATTTGTTTCAAACGTGAACGCTATGTGAAGAGTACCATGTCTCAAATTGTTGACTGCTTAAATAATTGTGATACCTCATTTATCTCTAAAACTTTGTTATTTAATAAATGAGTTCCTGATGTTTATTTTAATTTCATCCTATTATATTATAATATATTGTAAAAATACGTTGATGTACATAGTAATAATTTTTTTTTGTCTTCTTCCTTTCTTCATGTCCGTCTATTTTCGACTCATATGTAATTTCAGTATTGTGTTTGAGTTGTGTATGACTTTTTGTGGCAATAAATCAAATATCAAATCAATGTTAGAACTATCCCTTTATTTATTTAAAAAAAGACAATGCTTGTAGGTAACATTATATTCTGTAGGCATCTTTGTCAGCAAACCTACTAAGGATTGTACTATGTGTGATGTGTAGACTATACACGGAAACAATAACATTTAGGTGAAAATAAAAAAAGAGCAATACAAGAAATCAAGAAACAAAAACGACTATACAATTCTCCAAAGTAGTAACTAACTAAAGACAGTAAAACATCTCTGTATATGTGCAATATGTGTATAACATAATACATAATATATTATATGGAACGGAGAAACGACATGTAGAACACATAGTTCAATATACAGTCTGTATTATTATAGTTGGATATATTATAGATATTACTAGTCGTAGTTCAATTCATCTTCTACTTTCTTTTCCTTTTCTGCAACATCGGTTTTATTTGGATGGATCTGTGCGTGTTTCTTCTTTATAGATACTTTTACTTTCAAACTACTATTACTAATACTAATACTACTAAAGTATACAGAGCAGCATGTTTTCTCTGTAATACATTTCCAACCTCCAACTTGAACATTATCTGTCTACATCCGACATCTTCTACATTCTATACATTCTACATCCAAGGAGAAAAGGAGAAAAATAAAGGAAACTAGAAAATGAATTTGGCTACCATGAGAAGAAGCATCACGGGCAATAGATGTATAAATAGTAAAAAAAAAACAAGAGGATAGCATCTTTCTTTCTGTCTTTTTCTTTCTCGATTCTTCCAGTTCCAAGACTTGAATCTTTATAGTGTATAGTAGTAAGAAGAGGAAAAACGAAAACTAAAACGAAGACGGGACGACGACGACGAAGAAGAAGCAGTGAGTAGTGTGAATATAAATATCTGAACAAGTCTCTATAAGTATACAAATTCTCTTCTTTCTAACAACCTACACAGACATAAACTCACACACATACACACGTGAAGCATCACTGAGAGCAGAAGTAGAAGAAGAAGACGAAGAAGAGAGAACAAAGCCATGGAAGCTAAAATAAGGCAAACTTGTTCTTCCCTTTCTCTCTTTTCTTACTTATTCTTCGCCTTTGACTATCATTCTGACTGTTGTCGACGAGTGAGAGAGAGAGAAAGAGAGAGTGAAATAAAGGTAATGCAAAGGACAATACTTACATATATACATACACACATTTATATATTTCTCTCACACACACTCTCGTTCTCTCTGTCTCTCTTCATCCTTTCTTACAGATAATATGTATAATGTATAATGGCAAGTGCAATTCTCTTATGTTTCTGGCTTTCTCCACGCAGCAACAGAGTAAGCAAAGGAATGGTTATCTGTATGTTTTTGTGATATGGTATGGTGTATGGTGTGGTAGATAGTAGATACGTATTATGTAGCAGCAGCCAAGCCATACAAATACTTTGGAACTTGGAACTTTAGCCTTCTACACATAACTGACAGAGAAAAGAGAGAGAGTCTTTTCCTCCTCTCACTGTCTCTCGCCTCTCTGTTTCTTTAGATAGATATACCTACTGCGAATCTTCGTTCTACATTTTCTACTTTCTTCTATACTTTCTGTGCCACACCAAGTACCGGCAAGCATCTCTATTTGTATCTTTCCTTTTTCCTCCTCCTCATCATCATCATCATCTTCTTCTTCGTCAAAGTTGGATCTTGGATCTTCCTCAATACCACTACTTGTGTATTGTGTACATACCTAAACACATTTAACCCCTCACATGTACACTTATACGCGTGCAGCATGCATACAAAGACTCCAAGGATGAATAGTGAATAGATAGAGATAGAGCTGGAGTGAGAGAGAGAGAGAGAAGATACTGGTTCTATTTAATACTTGTATGTCTCAGCTCTCAACTTTATTCTCATTCCACTCTCTACTGTACTGTACCTCCATTCTACATGCAGAAACATCCTTATTTCCATTTTACATTTTAACCCTTCAGTGTAATTCACATTTGTGTGATATCATACACGTGCATACATACTTTTAAACTCATCGAACACACAAATAGATTGTATATTATACGGATGTATTATGTATGTATGTGTAAAGTATAAACATGAATTGTGAGCAAGGAGAAAACATACGTAGACATCACACCTACGATACGCAGACCCTGTATACTGTATAGTGTACATTATGCACAATACATACATTTATATAATATCTAATATCTGCATAATACTAGATTCATTATGTACCTTTTGTACATATAGTAGTAGGAGTGGTCCATACTCCATTCTCCATACATACATATATAAAGGTACTGTATTATGTATATTAATGGAGCTTAAAATTTTGACTAAGTAGAAGGGAAACTAACTCAAACCAAACCAAACTAAACCAACGGAATGACGAACCAAGCTTGAAGCTACCAAATACATACAACGGAGATGGATAGATACTTTATCAAGTATTATTATAATGTACAATGTACACATGTATACTTTTGTACATTGGGGTATAGTATGATGTGTAGGAATATTGTATTACCATAATAACTATAATATATATATATTTACATGGTAGAATTACCTATATTATCTTTCTATTCTCTACACTCAGATTCACAAACACACAGCCATACAAGAATACAGTACAGTAGAGAGGAGTAAAGTAGACGAGAGACTAGAGTAGGTATATCTTAATAGACAGTTGAGACCTAAAGCGTAGAACATTACATTATATTCATAGAGAAAGAAGTGAAAGCGTACAAAGAGAGAGAGAGAGAGTGAGAAACAGAGACCAAGAGAGAAAGAAGTCTGGTGAGTTGTAGGTTGAACAGTACGCAGAATAAGTCTGTATGTGTTTTCTATCTCGAATGTAGAATGTAGACTGGAGTCTGTAGTAGTGGTAGTTCGTACTTTTCTTTGTGAAGAAATCGATGCGGTAGAAACAGCCCAGATGCTTCATTCCATCCTCTATCCTTCCTTCCACAACTACTACTAAATTCAACTAAACCATATCTATATAAATACATACTCCATACTCTCTCTTTTTCCTTCTCCAACTTCACTCGTCTCTCTCTCTCTCTTCCTACTTTCATACTAGAAGAGCCCGGTCATACAACGAACGATGTATACCGGACTTTCCATGAAAGAGAGAGAAAGAGAGAGAGAGAGAGAGAGCAACCGAGACAGACAGCGCAGAAAACCTCCATTAAATACAAACACACAAGTACACATATCACATATACTTACACATAGACATAAAGAAGAGAAAGAGAGAGAAATATTTATACGTTGAGTATTGAGTATACAGTATACAGACAGACAGAAGACTAAACGACACTGAAAAAGATAGTCAAACCTATACTTAAGCAAGACAGCAAAAGAGTATTCTATTCCATTTCATTCCTTCAATCTCCTGGCTACTTTCCTCTTCCTTGCCTTTTCTCCTTTTCTATCTCTCTTTTTCCACTGTCTTTTACCGTACTCGACGTATACAACACTTCCAGTTTTCACAAAAACGACGACTGACACACAACCTGCAACTTTTTCCTCTTTCCTCTACAATACTACAGCTATAGTATTACTCCTTCTTCTTTGCCTTGTGCTTCCTTCGATTCGATTCGATTCGATTCTATTTCATATAACATTACATTGGGAAACCAAAGCTTGACTATCGCTCTCAAGTAGAAGCTGAAGAGAGGAAGAAAAAGACGAAGACGAAAGAGAATATGCATATTATGAAGAAATAGAGACTAGAAACTAGAGAGAAAGAGAAAAACTTGTAGGGTAAATGTGACTGCTACTTGTGTGCAACTATATTCTCATACTTAATACTAACACTACTACTTCTTTCCTTTCTTCTTCTTTTTTTTTTACTATTTTTCTCCTTTTCTCCTTTTACTTTTCTCTGCGACCACAATCTCTCTTTCCCCTTCTATCTTTTATGTATACAAGTACTCAAGAAAACCAGAACAAATCCTGTAAGAGACATATACAGATGCTAGACAAGGAGTGAGAGAGAGTCAGTCAAAGGGAAAAGGAAATAAGCAAGCTAACCATGCTTTACTAAGAAAACTAAACAGACGCTTCTTATAATATAATAATATAAGCATGATAATATGTGTTGTTCCACAAGAAAAGTGGCCGGTTTGAATTTTATAATTTATGCGCTGCGATCGCAGAAAAAATAGAGCTGTGCACAAAAAAAATATTGTAACACTAAGAACTTTTTTTTCAATCAATACGTTTAAACTTTTTTCCTTCCTTTGCACAGCTCTATCCTTTAAAATTTAGTTCTAGAATCGCCGCTTGGGTTTTATTATAAAATTCAAACCGGCCACTTTTCTTGTGGAACAACACATATTGTACATGTGGATACGTAGAATTGGAATCTATCTCTCCATCTTGTTTATTACTATGAAATGTTGTGGGGCTCGGGACAAGCTTCCAATCCGCAATCTTCTTCTCATTCTCACTCTCGTTCTGGTTCTGGTTCTCATTTTCAGCTCAGCTCAGCTCAGCTGGCTGAACAGTGAACAGAGAGAGAAGAAGAAGAAGGAAAAGAATGAAAGTGAGAGAAGAGAAGAAGAGCCAAGAGAAAATGACACAAAAATTTCATAAACGGCTCACCCGAAATGAATTATCACTGCATTTCTCTCTCTCTCTCTCTCTGCCTCTCTCTCTCTCTTTCTCCACAAATACCGCATTTATCATCTTCATGTATGTATGTCAGCTGAGTTGAAAGTTGAGAGTTGAAGAAGAGGAAGAAAGGGAAGGAGATCTCTCCATGTGAATCTTGGATTCACTTTACTCTCTTCTATCTTGTGAATATTATGTTAATAGTTCATATGATCTTATATACATTATACATCTAGAGTCTAGAGTCTAGAGTCACAGATATATATATAATATTGATATGCATCTTTCTGTTTTCCGTCCTGTCTCCATCATTCGTGCACCTTTATTCGCTCATTACTCATTACTCTAGGAAATCAAGTGGAAGAAGCCAACAAGAGTTGGATGTTCAATGCTAGATCATGGGAATAAATGAGCATTCGGCTCTGATCCATTTTAAATGTTTTAATCTTATTCCCTTCGGTGTCAAGCACAGCTTAGCTCCGGCATCCGGATTTTGGATTCAAGACAGTTCAAGCAGTTAAAAATTGGTAAAATTAGTAATCCATGACTTGAAAATCAACCTAGATTGCAAATTACAAATATACTTAAAACATGACAATCCTTCAAAAATTAGCACAAGAATTGACAATTGACAGTCCAAAATATAAAATATCAAATCTTAAGTATAAGGGATCAGTAAGAGATTGAAAGAAAGTCAGAACAAGACTCGTAATTCATAATATAATTTGACCTTTGACCTACGAGTAGTTTTAAATATTTCCTAGTAAAATGAAGGGAAATGAAGTGGAGGCAATCTCAAATTTCAAAGCAACGTATCTAACAAGTAAACAGCTGGAGCTGCAGTACATCTATTCTATTACTTTATAAAAAGTTTACGGCTTTTAGCTCTCACAGATGTGGAAATAATACTTTCTTTTATACTTTTATATCAAACATATTTTTTGGGTTTGATATTGATTCAATTTTTTTTATTCGCGCATTAATTTTATGAAAATCCTCGTAAATGGTCATGAGAACAATCTATTTGCAATGAAAGAACATTTTACTATCATAAAAATAAATTAGTTTTCTCTCTTTCCTGGTTTTCTAGTTTTCTAGTTTTCTCCTTTTCCCGCACGCTATCACCTTCTTCTTCATGCTTCATCCTCTCTGCTCTATATCTGTATTACATTTTATACATTATATTATATTATATTATATTATAGAAGAGTATCTAATACACCGGCATCTTTACTCTACACTCTACACTCTACACTTTATACTCTATACTCATATACAAGTGTAATTCAAGCTCCACTTTCATTCCATTCACTGTTCCCTTCCATTATATTCTATCCTATTTCATCCAATTCTATTTCAAGTCGCCGTTGAACATGGAACACGAAATTCCTTGTAGTCCCTTGTAGTTTCCGACTTCAAAAGAGGAAAGTAGAAAAAAAGAGAAAGAGAGGAGGAGTACCTAAATTCTTTTCTCCATCCCGCATCATCATCATCATCATCATCATCGTCATTGCCGTCGTTCTCGTTCTCGTCCTCGTCCTCTTCTTTGTTGTCGTTTTCTTTCTTCTCTTTCCCTTCATCATCTTCTCGCAAATAACAATAATCATGATTATTATTAATAAAAAATTGGCCTACTTGAGACTTGAGACTTGAGAGCTTACAATTTAAAATTGATAAAATAGATTGGCATATTGAGTTCACTTAGCTTTAAATACCATGACAATCACAATGACAATAACAATACATTTCCAACAAGATTGTTCATAGTTCACTGTACAGGGCTGAGCAGAAGAAAAGGGGGAAACGAATCTTCTGTCTGTCAAAGGACAAATCCGAATCCGAGTCTGATACGGATTCGAATTTTATGGTACTCTCATGAATCTTGCTCTTTTCGATATCAATACAGCACTTTGAAATTCCAACTGTGCAAAAGAAGGCAAAACTCTGCTCATTTATAAGGATAGATATGCTATGTATTCCTGATGAAGAATGGCGGTCATGTTTGTATGTGTTATTATTATGTTCGTATTTGTTTGTGTGGGTCAGACAAAGAGAATCTAGAATCTAGAATGGTATGAGAATGGTTTTAGTTGGTGTGCAATTAAAGTGGACTCAAAGAACCCAGTCATATTGATACTGAACAGACCACAATAATTCATAAAACTGGTACTCGCATTCGTATAAACTATAAAGTCAAGATTCAAGACACATGTACAATGTATAATGTATAGATTCCATGGGATGGATGAATTCCAACTTCCAACGTAGGGGTAAAACTAATAGTAGAATAATAGTGCCATGAGGATATTGACATTGACTCTTTTCTTGGATTCGGATTCCGAGTTTGATGCCTATCCATTATACATCCATGAGCAATGTACAAGTACAACTGTGTGGTATACTAGATACATGTTTCAATCCACATCCACTGAAAATGATTATTATATAGGTGATTAATAGTTGAGCCATGAGAAGAGAAAATCAATGGTACTGGCACTGGCACTGAATCCAGCTAAAGCTCCAATTCCAACTCCAAACTCCAGCTCTTGCTTTCTCTTTCCCATTTATTCCTTCTTGCTTGAACCAAACCAAGCCAAACCAAACCTAGTCAATTCCAGGCTGAAGGAAATAGACATAGATATTTCAGAATCAGAATATTTTCGATAATACAGATACAGGCTACTGGCTACTGACTTTTCTGGCACAGCATTTCTTCTCGTCTTTTTTCCGCTTTCTTGTTTTCCTTTGCTCGGCTTTGGTTTGGTTTGGTTTGGTTTGGCCTGGTGCAATTTGGTTGGTTTGGCTTGATTTTGCTGGTTCTGGGATCGAACGGAGACGGAGAATGGAGTATGGAGTATGGAGTAGACAAACAATGGGAATTGTGTGAATTGAAACAGTGAACAGTTTCACTTTCCTCTCTCTTTCCTATTTTCATTCTTTCTTCACCCCGTCTCCGTTTCTGTTTCTGGTTCTGGTTCTGTCTGTGTCTTTCTCGCTGTCTTTGTGCTTTGTGTCTTTGTGTCTTGTATCTTGTAGGAAGTCGTAGCTCGTAGTACATAGAACGTAGAACGTCGAACTTGGGAGGAAAAACTAGAACAGGATTTTTTACAGGCTATTTTATACTTTATATTGTTCTGAGCAAACAAACAAGGAACACAATACAACACAACATACAAACACTGACACAGACACAGGAGAAAGGAAGAGGAAAAGGAATGAAAGAGAGGAAAGGAGAAGACGAGACTTGAACGGATTGTTTGGCACATGAATTTTATGGTCATTCCAACACAGAATAAATTATCCCTTGATGTGTTTCTGCACGCTACTACTTTAACCAACCAACAGCCAAACAACCAAACAACCGAACAACCAACTCTCAACATCCTCTTTCAAAACTCTCTTAGTACAATAGACGAATACGAAAACGAATGCGAATGCGAATACAACTACAAATCTCATCATGAACATCAAGGTACATGCACCAAGCTCTCAAACTCTATAAACCAAACCAAACCAAACCAAAACTGACACATACACTTAAATCTAAAATATGTACACAAAACAACTATTAGAATCTAGAATCAAAGTTCTGATCCATTACACTCAAATACTTGTAAACTTGCAAACTACAAAGTACAAAGTACAGGGTAAAAACAAACACATGACAGAGGTAGTGCAATTTCTATAACCGTATAAATAAAATAAGAAATTGCCTTTCCATTTCCAAGAAAGAAAGTTCACAATTCACAATTCACAGTCATTGCTATAAAGATTCATGTACACAGTACAGTGTGCAGTGTACATATGCATAAATATTATATCAATCTAAGTAGTCACATACGATAGTCAGTAGTAAATATCGGTAGTCAATGTGCAATGAAAGTTGAAAGACAGAAGATGGAAGACGGAAGACGGAGTTTTCCGCAACAAAATACCAAATACATGTGAATACAGAATTTGGATATTGAGCCGAGTCCCAGAATTCCCAGAGTTTAAGGGAGAAAAGGAGAAAGGGAAAGCAAAAAGCTTCAAGTTAAAACCTGACTGCCGAAGGAATACAAATCACAGAAAGAAAAGTTGTAATTTACCATAAAAACCACACAGTCAATTTATCTACATACTTTGCCTATTCATACTGCACCGTGCACAGTACAAACTACAAACTATAAACTACAAACGCGCAGCAGGTATGAGATACAGAAAAACATGTACAATTTACAATATACATGTAAAATCCAAACCTACGCCTGTACTTCAGATTTTGTGGGTTGTGGATATATCAAGGATAAATTTACGCACTTTCTCCATCTCAGCACGCAATTTCACCGGGAAGAGAAAAGCAGAGCAGAGCAGTAGAGATGCAGGAAAGATGTACATGGCAATCCAATAATTTTCTTTACACCTTTCATCACATCACTAACACTCTACACTCTACATTCTACATTCTATACTTTACACTATAGAACCAGAGCTTCAACTCCATTCCATTCCATCTGATTCTTTACGTCCCTTCTCAATTCTCAATCCTCAATCCTAATCCTTTCGTTCCACTTGACGGTAAAAGAGAGGAAATCTGGAAATCTGGAAATCTTGAAAATTGGAAGGAGAAAATTCACAAGGATTAAAAAAATGTAAAACCCAACAGAGGAAAAGAAATAACAAAACGAGATAAGCAAATTGGAATAAATGGTGTTTAAAATGTGGATAAACTGGCGGATCTGGAATGTAGAATGTAGAATGTAGAATCTACATGTTTATTACACGAGGTATTAAAATCACATTAGTGGTTCAAATGTGTTCACAAAGTGTGTACACATTTGTGCATTGTGCATCCTTCCGTTTCCATCTCCATTTACATTTGTTTTCCACATACCCTTTAGTTTTTAGGCAAGAGTCTTTAGTCTTTAGTCAATGCCAAATACAGAAATGCGGAGGTACAGTTGTCTCATATAAGTACGTGATACTTGATGTTGATCCTCTTACTTCCATTAGCATTAGCATTATACTTTAGTCACTAGACTCTAGACTCTAGACTCTAGACTCAAGACATTAGAGAAATTTTGGATCCGCATAACGTTGTACATCGAGTATCGAGTAGGTCCTTGTGTAGGTCTCCCGTGTTTATTGTGTATGCAACTTTTCCCGTTTCCCATTTGTTGTTTGCCACTCCTTCAGATTTATGATTGATTCTAAAAATTTTGACATCCTCAAAAAACCAGCACCAGCACCAGAACCAGAATCTAGTAAAAAGTAGTAAAACCGCTTGACTTGCTATGTAAAACATTCTTGGCATGTTTTTTCCCTTGCTTCCTTTAGAAAAAAATGGAAAAAAGGAGGAGGAAGATGAACGACTGAAAAACTAAACGAGGAAATTTTTCTGGCATTCAGACTGTTGAAAAGGTGGTTTAAACTTTCTTTCCCGAATTTTACCGGTTCTAAATACATACACTCAACGCTCAACATAGACGTACGTGGAAGAAGGAAGGATTTCTCTATGGTCTATAGTCTATGGTCTATATGTAGTCTGGGACATTAGAGAAGAGGAGAGTGAAAGTGGTGGAGAAAGAAGGAGAAGAAAGTCTAATGCACTGTACACTAATACTAATACCAGTGAGTGAGTGAGTGAAAGAGAGAGAGCGAGAGCAAGCAGTCCAAGTCAAGGTAATTGAATGTAGAGGAAAGAAAGAGGGAAAATGCTTGTAGTGGTAGTCGACGTCGTGGTAGAGTATTAGTGCTCATGGTAGTTTTGGTTGAGCACTAATGACCTGATAAGTTAGCGAGGGTTAATGATATTTTAAAATTACTCTCTTTCTCTTATCCTTTTCCTCTCTGTTCCGTTCTGGTCTGCTCTTCTCTGCTCTGCTCTGCTCTTCTGGTCGTGTCCTTTCCTGTGCGATAAGCCAAGAGGTAGTTAAGGTAACAATTAGTACTCATAATGGTAGTCCTCTCTCCGCTCTCCGCTCTCCTTCATAAATACAAAATATCCACATCCACAATCCACATGAATATGTCGGAATCTGAATCTGAATTCCATGTACACGCAAGACAGGTACACAGATTATACAGATTCCTTTACTTCCAAAATCAAGATATTCTCTCTGTTTATGTGCATATGGATATGGATATGGATATTTCTCAGCCTCTGTTTCCTCGCTGTTCGAGACCATTTAAAAGGGTTTGAGAAATCGTTGGCAAGTCAAAGTCCAAAGGGAAAATGAGAGAATGAGAGTCAAAGGAAGGGATTGAAATAGGAAGCTTTTCTGATTTCCGGAGATTTACCCCGACTAATCGAGGGAAGAATATCATAATATCAGACATCACACAGACCAGAGAAAAGATGGAGAGAACGCGAGAGAGAGAGAGAGAGTAAAAGTCATTTTGAAAATAGCATACATGCTCGCTGCTCAATGCTCATTTTAGCCAAGCAGAGAGAGAGGAGAGAAATAAAGAGAGATATGCCTCATCTAATTTCTTAACTAGCAATAAGCTTCGGGAAAAGTGTAGGAAAAAGATGTACTGACAATATTAGCTGAGTTCTGAGTTGGAGTTGGTTCCACACTCCACAATCCACTCATTCCTCCTTCCTTTACAAGTTGTAGGTAATGACACAGGCACAATATATACTGAATACTGCACAATGTACAATGTACAACGAACCATATATGTATCAATGTTTCCCCTATTTCACTCCTCTCTCCTTTTCCCTTTCTATTCATGTTGACGATCAAGAGGAAGAGGAATGAAGTCATTTCCCTCCTCCTCCTCTTTTCTTCGCTCATTTTGTCTTTCATGTTCTGATGTGCCATATATTAGATTTTGGATATTGGATCCATCCATAGATAGATATTCTGTATTGTATATCGTATATCGAATGTCGCCTACCTGAATTTTTTTACATGTACAAAGCACAAAGCACAAAAGTGAACATGTATGATAGTTGATGGTGAAAGAGGACGGAGAAAAATGGATGGTTATTAGACGGAAGCTTCTGACATGGCATTACATTACACTGAGTATGAGATATAAGTACAGAGCATTGTAAAAGTGTACAGTGTACAGTGGAGTATGGAGTGTGGAGAATGGAGTATGTAAGCAACGTGTGGTAATCAATTGCTCTGATCGATTTCCTATCCACACTCAAGACTCAAGTCTCAAGTCTCAAGTCTCGAGACTAGAGACTCGATTCTTAAGTTAGAGTCAAAACAAGAGTGAGGATGAGAGTGAGAGTTGGAGGAAAATCGGAATCTAACTCCAAATCCAGTTGCAGCTTGAACAGAGAACAGTGAAGAATGAATAGTAGCCACTCCAATTCAGTGTAACTTGTTATTAATCTGACTCTCATCCTGACCTGAAAGAGGCAAGCCGTTGACCTGGCTTGATTAAAAGAACCTGCCTACCTCCCTCTCTTTTCCCTCCGCGTGCCTAACCATTCACTCTTTCCCTTTTTCCCAACTCTTAACTGTTCCTACATCACATGTATCTACGTCCTTCCCCCATATCAACAACTGTGTACACCTAACATTGTACATTGTACATGCATACACGTACTTTTGTAAATGCCTCTTCCTCCTCTTCTTCATCATCTTACAGATACTTTCTTGTCTCTTTACCAAGTCTGCCTGGCTGCTCTGAGGTTTCTGATGTGACTCAACCTGAGAAAGCAAATATAATATACACTTATACTGCTCTGTACTTTCACTGTCTACCGTATACACTCTACACTTTGTATTATGTACTACGGTGTTTATGTGTTTATGTGTTGTATGTAATGATAGAACATTTCCAGTTTCCAGTCCCCACATTTCTCACTATGTTCACCACAGAGCAAACCAAACCAAACCAAAACCACACTATAAAACATAAAGTATAAAGTATAAACTACCTTGTAAGAGCAGTGAACACATATGATATTAGCCAAGCCATTTCTCTTGCAGTTTACCATCACCATACACTATACACAACATGCAATGTACAATATACAGTACACACGCATGTAGATATAGATATAGGGGACATGATTGGCTAGACGATATCAGTACACACCATCGATCTTCCTCGACACTTTGTCTTCTTCCACCTTCTTGTCTTGGTCTGTCTCGCGTCTCGTGTCTCTCTTCTCTCTCCTCTCTCTCTCTTGTCCCAAGCACCTAGACTTATTTCCTTTCACTCACTCGCTCAATCACCATCTCCCATGCCCCGTGCACCGTGTACTGCTCATTGACTTGACTTGAGTTGAGTTTGGTTCAGTAGGATTGGATTGGATTGGATTGTTGGATTGGATTGCTCCGTCTAAGTTCAGAGTCAGGAGCCAACGCCAAATCCAAAACCAAAGCCAAAGCCAAGAAATATCCTTGCGTATCGTATCTATATCTACAATACGTTTGCAGTTCCATCCTCCATGCTCCATTGTATCCTCATATCTACATCTATACTCTATACTCAATACTCAATACTCATATCTGTGCTCGAGCCCATTAACAAACACATGTGTAAATCATGTGTGACTTGGTCTGAAAATAAAGAGGGAGAATATAAGGAGGACGAACTCAACTCAACTCAACCAACTCAAGTCAACTCAAGTCATTATAGAGAGACAAGAGGGGACTTGGAGTGTCTATCATTCTCTCCTTTGACATATAATAAAGGTGGAAAACTTTATCCTTTTCCTTGTACACCGTACACTGTTCACTGTAGATTGCAGATTGCAGGTTGTAGATTGTACAGAGAATGGGAGAATGGATCAGAGATCTATCTTAAATTCAACTTAAGATAGACCAAGAGCTAGTGCAAGAGCAAGAACAAGAAGAGGATCAAGATCCTGGGTCAGATCCAGCAAAGTTGAGAACAATGTACCGTGTATGTAAAAAGGAGAATGTAGGGTGTAGAGTGTAGAGTAGAGATCCTCAAAAAAACATGTTTTGAGAAAATTTAAGTCAGGACCCCGTCATATTGTTCCTCTTGATGTAAAAAACGATCTCTGAAAATTTCAGTTCATTAAAATTAGGTTTGAGGTCGCGCAAGGTCACCAAAGTTTACCATGTATTTTAAATGAGAGAAACCCCAAAAATCATGCATGATGTGGGTGGGGAGAAAAGGGGAGGGGGTAAAATTCTTTTGAGTATCCTGACGAAGTCGCCCTAGTCCACGAACAAATCATGTCAAAGGAAAAAATTCCAAAAAAATTCCTTCCCGGTTTTCTAAGCGGTCCAAAACCATAGAAAATGGAGAAAACTAAGAAAAATCGGGTTTTTGGACCCATTATAAAACCGGGAAGGAATTTTTTTGGAATTTTTTCCTTTGACATGATTTGTTAGTGGACTAGGGAGCCTTGATTAAGATACTAATAAAAAATTTACCACCTCCCCTTTTCTCCCCACC
>JAQGBH010002974.1:0-21736 GCA_034698265.1 Sminthurinus aureus | reverse complement strand
AAAGGGGAAAGTTTAATACTAATACACAATACACAGTATAGAGTATAAAGATATATGCTGTTTGGTGTGCAGTGTTTATGTGGTAAAAAGTTGAAAAATGTGATATTACACACGTTTTGTATTATGTATTATTATTATTATAATGTAGACATAAGCATTGGACGTAAAATTGTCATGAATATGAATATGGAATATGGAATATGGATACGTTCACGGTTCACACAGTAATGCATAAAGTACTTGTGTTGAGCGAAGAGTATTCTGTTTTCTCTAAGAAAATTTCTCCGACTATTTATACTCCGCTCTCCTTCTCTGTTTGTCTGTGTCTCTTTTTCTTTTTCAGAGGACAGAGAACATACAACACAGAAGGAGAAAGAGAACGAGACCCCACATTGAGTTTACCGAGTATTTTCTTCCAGGACAATTGCTCACTTTATAATAATGCTCTCACTCGCTTTTCCCTCTGCCTCGGTTCTTCTCTCGTCCAATGTACAAAGTACAGTGTACATCGCACAACGTACATTGTACATGGCACATTAACGTTGATATTATAAAAGAGGATTTATCACGTCATAGCCAAGTTTTTAATAATTTTGTCCTCGGTGCCCATTCAACATTTGCCATTCTCAATTCACCAGCCACTGTTCAGTATTCACTGTTTAGTGTTCAGCCGGGCAATGTTCAATGTTGCGCAAAAGAATGTAAACCCAAAAGGATGGGTGTTATTATTATTATCATTATTATTATTACCAGTGCCAGTGCAAGTGCCAGTGTCAGTGCGGGTGCGGGTACTTCACCATTCCATTCCACTCTTTTTCCGCCTTTTATTTTCCCTATATAAACACTTTTGTGTGCATACCATTTTGTCTCCTGTCTTGTGTCTTGTGTCTACCCACAGAATGGAAGAGACAGCAATTGAGAATTCACGTATGAATTTTTTGCATACTCTAAGCAAACTTTGGATTCCAAATTCCGAATTCCTTTTGGATTCTTCCTTCCCCATCCCATTTCAACCATGCCATGTTCCAATTTATGATGATATACAACATATTATACACTATGCAAAGAGGTGCATGCATAATCTAATGCCTGTGTAAAAAGTAGCATGCGTTATATAACTGGTAAAGAGTCAAGAGAAAGAGTGAACAAAGTTATTTCCTTAAGAATCCGACGGAATGAAAAGAGAAATTCATGTGACGAATACGCACATATGCAAGAGGATTCACCACCCTTTTCACTCTTTTCTACTTTCTACATTCTACATTCTACATTCTACATAAAACGGATGGCTCCATTTATACATACGCATTTGAATATATTGCATATGTAACATGCACAGAATTGTATCCACTTGAAGCCTGTGTAAGGCTGTATAACGTATAACGTATAATATACGGTGCACACTTTTGTCTGGGTTTGGTGTTTGGATTATGTGTTAAGTGCGTGTGGGGATAAAGTCAAGATGTCGACAAATATCTGTATAGGCAAAAAGCACAATGAGATTTTTGAGGCAACGAAATAATAATAAAAGATAAAAAGAGAGAATGCGAGAATGTTCTGTGCATAAAAAAGAGAAGGCATACTGAAGACAAATTCCCAAGTCTGAATTGTGCATAGTGAATAGTGAATATCAGCTTTCGTACGCTTGTAATAATAATGATAGCGCTGGATGTAATTTCACATTTCAATGTAAAATACAATTTCCCATTTATTCTGTCTTTTTTCTATGGACTAACTTGAAAAATACAATACACACGATAGAAAACCGAAAAGGATAAAGTGGCAAAAGGAAACGCAACCGTAACAAAATGAAATGGAAAGGAACAAGAAAACGATAAAGTTTAGTCTCAGATCGGAAGAGTGAACAGCTTAAAAAAGACACGAGGAATTTCATTTCATGAATTTCATGAGGATGAGTCACATATATTTTGGAAAATATGGTCAAAAAGGTTTAGATTAAAATTCAAACAATTAGTTTTCTCCTTAATTGTCAATTGTCAGCGGAGATAAAGTCAAAAAAGTAAAAGGTACAGAAAAAGGGAAAGAGTTTCACACATTATTTTGTGAAGGGTGTCTCTGGATTTCTCATTATATAAAAATATATTAAGGTGTAGAATTCGAAGCTGTCCACTGTCTACTGTCTACTGTCTACTGTCTACGCCGATTATACCATTGGACATTGGACATTGTGCATATTATTATATTATTATATTTTGGTCATGAGCTTCATATTTAAGAGCAATCGTATTAATGGAGAATGGAATATGTTTTTTGCCAACACCATTTCAAATTTTAGATAGTTTTGGCTTTGGCTTTGACGGTGAAATAATTAGATTTCCGTTCTGACTTGTTACGCTCATCCTTTTCCTGCCAAGTCTAAAACGTAAAGTGTGAAAAATAAGAAGAAGAAGAAGAAGAAGAATAAGAAGGGAAAGAGCGCGCTTCATTTTCATAATATCTTTATTATTTATTATTTATGACTTTCATTACTCCAGTTGACGTCCAGCTCACGTTTACCACATTTAACATGGAATATTCAGCACTGAGGCTCTAGTCTCAAGGAATTTTCAGCTATTTTATCTACACATAAATATTATTTTCACGTCCTTTTTTCCTTCTCCTGAAATTACATAGGATATTTTATATTTTATGCAGAATGAGAAAAAAAATTAGGTGATGAGTTATAAATTTAATGTGAGCAGAACTAATTTGTAAAATTTGTAAAATTCTAAAAGGCGACATTACACTTATGGAAATTATTGTACGAGATCTGGCGAGTTTCACTCCGCACTTGGCAAATTTCTAAATTTCTAGTGCAATGTCATTTGCCATTGAGCATTGTGTAATTTAATCAGGATTTGTCCAATGGATTTACGTATAAATGAAATGAAACCACGAACCAAGTGCAGTGGAAAGTGTGATTCTGTTTTCTGTGCGTTTGTAGTGCTTGATGGCGAGTGACAGGAGAAATTTTAATGGGATTTATTTCAGTTTTAGATTTAAATGGATTGAGCTCTGTCTTGTGTCGTCCCTCTTAGAAAAAATGAAGAAAAACTCCTACGCACTCCAAGCTCCAATTTACTTAGTTTTTATGTCAAAGGTTTAGGACTTTTCCTGTCTTGTCCCATTTTCCAAGTTCAAATTATATGAGAAAACTTGAGAGTTGAGAGTTGAGAGCAGTGTCAAAGATAAGAAACTCTGAAACAAGTGAAAATGGATTACATGGTTATGAAATTAATCCATTTAGCATGGAGCTAAAATACAACAAAATGGAATAAAAATGTCAACCAAATTGTACGATACAAACGGCTGAAAATTAAAATGGTGAAAACAGTTAAAACAGCTTCTCCATTCTTCTCGATTCTCGATTCTCCATCCTACTCAAAGTTGAAACTTAAGTAGTTTTTGACAGTTGATCGAATCGACTGACTGGCCGAAATTGACCTTGAACTTCCGTTCTGTCCAGTTTAGTCCAGCCTGTGTATATGTAAACAAGCCATAAATTCCAAAACAAGGAGCAAGTGCAATAGAAACTGAAAGTCTAAATTCTAAATTCAAGCCATAGCAAAGCACAAATCACAAATCACGTCAAGTCGAGTCAAGACAAGTGTCTGATTTTGGTTTTGATTCCGCTTCAATCTTAATCATAATATCTTGATAACACAATCCTTATCACCTTCTCTCTCTCCTCTTTAGCATTTGTTCCCGATTCTGGATTCATCTGGATCATCAAAAATCAACCTGCTGTTTCTTCCTCCTCTCACTTTTCTTATCTTTAAAATCATCTCACATCTTGAGACTTGAGACTTGATTCTTGATTCACAGGTCGATGGATTTGGATTTGAATTTGAAACATCTTAATTTTCCATTCTTAATCTCTGCACTTCAAACTCTGGAGTCTTGACTTTAGACAAATGTTCCAAGTTGAAATGAAGTGATTACTGCTTCATGTCATTTCAATTTAAATTGGTCTGACACAATAATAATAATAATCCGAGTATTATGCATATTTAAACACGCATATCTCATCTACCATATTCAATGTACAAAAGTCCAGTTGAGTCAAGTGGAAGAAATGGAGAGGAGCTTCAAGATTGAAGATTGAAGCTTCTTGAACTCATACCTATTGTGACTTGAAAAGTGAGAGAAGAGAGAAGAGAGAAGAGTGGGGGAATCATAAACAGGTGCATTGAGAATTGAGAATTGAGAAGGTAGTTGCATGGTTTACACGTGTACATCTAAATAAATGTACCTGAACACAGAACAGAACACAGGGCTTAGCTGAACACTGAACACTGGACTGAACATTGGACATAAAATCCAATCCAGCGTGAAATCCTATTAAGTCACGCTACGTTAGTCCACACATATTTAATAATCTTATTTGCTCACCAACTCAACTAGACTCACACACAACACGACGGAACAACATGAGCATTAAACACTACAAACTACAAACTACAAACGGCAGTCAATTCACAAGGCATAAATTATACCTACAACAGAACATCCACTCTTCTCTCTCTCTCTCTGCCATATCTCAATTTTCAATTCTCAATTCTCAATATGCAATTCCCTTTACAGGTCATAAGAAATCTATCCCTATCTTATAAAGTCCAGTTCCAAGTTCAAGTCCATGTATTGAGTACTGAGCATTGAGCATTGAATCAAGGGATCATAAAGCATGTCAGTGGAACGGTGAGGATTTTGTAGCTATTAATATCCCTCCAAATTCAGAATGAACGTGAATATGTGTACCAATAAATAAATACTGTGTATTGTGTACAACTTGAAAATAGTAAGTCAGTAGTAGTTTAGTAGTTGTCATGGAGAAGTGACCACCAAAGTCATTCAATTCCGAATCCAACTCGAACTCCAACTCCGATTCTGAGTCTCACACGTGTTAGTTCATCCATCATGCATCTCTTCCTTTCTTTAGAAAAATCAACCATCCTTTCCTACCTTTTGAACCTTTCCAATTTCCAAGGAAATTCGAATTCAAAAGAAGACCAAGACCAAGATCAAGAGGATGGAAAGAAACATCATAATATAATAACATACAAGAGTATCACATTTATTGTAGATACATTTGATATCAAAAGCAAAAGTCAAAAGTAACAAAGTGCCATAGCGGTGAATAGTAATAATGATAATGATACAGAGGGAATTCAAAGGAATGGACGGATGACGTACGGACGGAGCTGAGAATTGATCGTTTAAATATTTCAATGATCTCACGTATCCCTCGTACAAGTATTTGCTATTATGCAAGTCTATCTTTACCACTGGATTCCCATCCCAATTCCGATGCCGATGCCAACTGCATCAAAAGTTCGTTGCATCAAAAGTTTCCATATGCATCCAAATCCAACTGCAGATGCACAATTCCATATTGAACTACTGCACCACTGCATGCTATTCCATTGCATTCTATTTCAAATTTCAAGGCAGTGGACGTGTTTAGTGTTTAGTGCTCTGTTGACTGTCAGTGGCCAGATACAAAGAGGCATGGACAAAAACTAGCTATTTAAAAAGTAACTCTATGCACACTGCACTCCGATATTTCAAATGCATATTTTATAGAATGAATTCATCAAAGGGAAAAGGATTATCACTCGATGCTCGATGCTTTTTGCTTTATACAAGCGCATTGACTTTGAAATATGTAGATATTAGATAGTGATATGATGATGATATCCATTCCATTCCAGTGCCACAGATCCTTTCTCTCTCTCTCAAACTCCAACGGCCTTTCCCTAATGAACACCACTGACACACAAACTATTTATTTCCATTTTTTGCCCCGGACCAACCACCAGCTTTTATTATTCCATTACTAAAAGTACAAAAGCAAAGTGTGGATTCCGATTCCAATGAGCTGTCTAAGGCTCTGGTTCTGTTTCTGTTTCTGGTTATAATTCTGGTTGTCTATCTATTAATAATACAAATAATGTACGTGGATTTTGTATTTTGTATTTTGATTCAAACTTCGTTCCATTGACTATTGACTATTGACCAGTGACACGACCGCCGCCGGTTTTCCTCTCTATAATTTATCATGTATAATTAAAGTGAAGATACAGGCTGAATCTTGACTCTTGAATCTGAATTAGTAAAATCAACACAAGGAGAAAAAATTAACTGGCCTTTGATTTCCGATTTTTGATTTTTGATTAGCTACCTTCTTATTTATGATCTCTGATGATGATTTGATTTCCAATTTACAATTCTCCATACATGAACAGTTTGTAATGAAACAAACAGTTTAATTTCTAGTTTTTAGGCCCGGATGGATTTTCGTTATTTCTTTAACGGACTCCTTGTGTGATCTTTTTCTCAAGTCTCGAGATTCAAGTAGATTGGGAAGTAGGATAATTGTGGACTTGACTAAGCTTTCTGAATAGATTTTTTGTCTGCACAAGTGGAAAACTGAGAGAATTGAAGCGGAAAATAGACCATGTTTTTTGCTTCCATGTAAAATGCAGTGTGCTCTCCAGCTTTGAATTTTGAATTGCCTTGAAATTCAGATTCAGCTTCAGATTTTAATGTAGATGAACAACGTGTGATTCATCTTTGCAGCATAAAGCATGCAGAATACAACTGGATCAGCTGGGAGACGTAGAAACCGAAGTAAAAAGGAAGAGTACAATGACTGCTACTGCTGTTGCTGTCATTGTCACGGTCTAAAAAAATATAAGAGCTGACTCAGCTCATCTAAAACATTGTCACTCGGAAAATACAGATATGAAGGGAGAGTTAATTGAGAATGAAAATTTATTGTTGCAAAAACGTTTAGACTTTTGCGTTTACTACTTTAGACTTTACTACTTTGTTACAGCCTCAGTCTCCGTCATTGTCACTCTTGCATTTTTTCAGTTGTAAATATGCACATACTTTTTACAATTATATAATCCTCATCATCATCAGCATATGACCATTATTATGCATTATGCATCACTCCGTTCTTAAAACTATTGCACATTAACTCGATTACTCATTTAAATGAAAATGACAATTCTTTCTGTTTTTTCTACTCTTTTTCATCCAGTTCCCAACTTCACAACTCACAGTAAAACAATGTTTAATGATGACGAGCAAAAAGAAATAGAATAAAAAGAGGCAAAACTCAAAACTCAAAACTCAAAATTGTGCATAAAGTAAAGTTAAGCACGACGTAATATTTGTGTGTAGTATGAAGCGACGAGGTAGGTACAAAACCCAAGTAAACTCAACCAAAGTAGGAAAAAAGTACATTAAAAGAACTGTTGACGGTTGACGGTGGACGGTGGACTGCTCAGAGATACAGATAAAAAGAATGACATTAATCGTCCATGTGGGAAGCTGAAGCTGTTGCCATTGCTGTTGGACGATGGAATCTATCGTCTTGACTCTTTGAATACATTTTACAACGGTTGATCCTATACTCTATACTCTTCTCTATCTCTGTCTTTGTCTGTGTGACTGTGCTGATGGATGAGCGTTCAAGTCACATTTATCAAAGACAGCAGCCAACCAGCTCTCAGTTGATATTCCAATTCCCACATTTGAATTTTGAATTCATATTTATTTATCTCTACATCTCCATGTCTACAGACTACAAGCACGTATGCATGTACAATGTACAATGTAGAATGTACAGTTGTATTTGTGTAATTACAGACATGAGTCAGATGGATATCCATGTAAAAATGAAAAATATCCCAGCATTTCCATTCCATTCCGTTTGTGGATGATGACGATCCTCATAATAAAATAATTAATTAATAGATTACTCAAGACAGATGACTAATTGGATTCTATTAATATTCATTCAGCTTCATTTCATCTCTCATACTCTATACCTCATACCACAGCAATGTACAATCTACATGCGTCACGAGTTTCGAGTCAATATGCAACAGTCGGAATTTTGTGAGTATTTTCCCTGCCGGCCATTTTTTCCGCATAACACAACGCACATGAGATTACACGTATGATAAATCTGGACGTACCTTTACATAATCACTCATCTACTCATCTACTCATCTAGTCATCTACTCATCTAGTCATCTAGTCATCGTGATTGTCGGAAGGTAGAGGAATTCTCCGTATTTTCATAGTTTTTACGCCGCTACTGATGAATTTTTGCCGTGATTTTCTAGGAATTGGAAATTCATCAAGCAATCAAGTTGCAAGGCTATGCAAAAAAGGTAGAGCAAGAGTCTAGATTCTAGATTCTAGATTCTAGTATGAAGAATCAAGAGTTTAGAGTCTACAGTCTACACTGTTGAGAGTGGAAAACAAAATGTTCATGCATGTAATAAAACTGCAGACTCAAAAATCTAGATTGTACATTGTACATTGTACATGTTGACGTTCTTGCTCAAATATTCATGCGTTTATGTTTGTTGCTGCGACAAAAACAATAAAAGTCATTTAACAATTTCTCTTCTATTCTCTTCTCTTCTCTTCTGTTACTGTTTCTGTTGTGTTGTGTTCTGTTTTGTTGTGACACATTCAGATTCCGACTCAGATTCAGCCTCAAATTCTCGTAGCAGAATTTCCTTTTTTTTCCTTCCACCAAACATCACACATCACACTTCCCATCACATCGCATCGCATTACACTGAAACTCGTCACTGAATTGAATTGCATTGGTCTGGTTTGGTGCGGTGTGGAGAATTTTATTTCCTTTATTTTATTTACTTGATGATTATCACGGTCATTGCCCGACTCCTTCATTTACATGCATATTTTTCTCCTCTGTTCTTCGACAACCGACAACCAAACACCAACTGCATGGAAATGGAATTCGTAGGAATGCAAATGTGATTGTGAGTTGTGAGTTGTGAGCTGTGAGAAAATGACAAATATCATTGAATGTGAAAAAATTGCAAACTTTTTTACTACTCCCATTTCCAATGTCGGTGGATGGTGGATGGTAAAATTGAACATTATGCTTCTTTTCAGTCATCATTCATCAAGGATCCGCATAAATGTAGAATTCAGAGTGTAGAGTGTAGAGTTTGAGGCAGCGGAGAACATAAGCAGAACAGAATAGAGCAAAAGAGAAGCAAATGGAAAAGAAACAGTTTTTCTTCTCATCACGGCTGATTGCCTAATGGCGACTGCATCAATCAAGTTGAATTACATTTACAAGGCTCGCTTTAATTACTTGACAAAGTCAGCGACAAGGAAAACGACAAGGACAAGTTTTGCAATCTAAACCAGTCACTCTCTGTCTCTCTGTCTCTCTCTCTCTCTCTCTTCTTCACCTGCACCGCTCTCTGTTTCCTATTCCTGTTTTGTCTTTTGTATTTTATGTAACAGCGTAAATTAATTTCCTCTCCATTTGATTACTCGTGTTACTCTCTGCAATCGGCATCTGCAATCTAGAATCTAGAATCTAGATTCTTTATCTATATTATCACATTGTCATTTCATTTCGGCCGTTGACTGCGCGAGTGCGAGTGGGACAGAAATTAAACGTGTGTGATATTATGATACAAAAACTACATTTTATTTCATTTTTCTACCCTCTACTTTTCACAGTGTGTAATTAAAGTGGAATAAAGTCATTTCATCCCAATCTGAGTAATATTTAAATATTTTCCGTATAAAATCCTCATTGTATAAATTAAGAGGAGGAGCAGTAGATAATGTTTTTAACTGTACGTGTATCTGTACGTGTACGTGTAATGTACTTTGGTAAATATGCATGAAATATCTCCTGGCTGAGATTAGAACAAGAACAAGAACAAGAACAAGGGGAACATTCGTCATAATTATTGTTAATACTACTCACGGGAGGGGCCAGTCAAAACACACAGAAACACACACGCCAAAGACAAAGACATAAAGGAGCGTGAAAGGGGAGAGGAATAATAATTAAGATGATGATACACATTACACATTTATTTGATAGAATTAAATCAGGAGGCAAACGTCACTTTTCTCTACACTGTACAAGTGTACAGCACTGTTGATTTTTGGGTATGATTTCAAATTCTAGACTCTAGATTCTAGTTTTTGACAGGAGAGACACAAATCAAAGAGGATTTTCCAAAAAAACCTAGTCATTAAATTTTTTAAACTTTAGACAAAGAAGATGGAGAATGGAGAAAAGAGGAAAAGTCAACACATGAAATAAATTGTCTAGGATCTAGAATCTAGAGTCTAGAGTTAAGCCAAACCAGAGGAACGTTTTAATTTCCATGCTCGATGCATATTTTTATTACGGAGGGGAAAGAGCAAAAAGCCATGTCAAAGCTTAAATAAACTCTGGGGAGGAAACTACGATGAGAAGAGAGAGAAAGAGAGAGAGAAAGAGGGGAGAAAACTAATGAAAATGAAAATGAAAGGAGAGGAGGTGACTTGATTCTCCTGCAACAATTCGATCCGATCGGTCCTCTTCCTCTTCCTTTTTGTCTGTTTGCTGTTTGCTCAAAATTAAAGTAATCACTGTTTTTCCAGGGTTTATGTCTTCCACTTTTAAACTCCCTCCCTTTCTCTCCAGTTCTCTTTTGTTTCTCTGAAAACTTTTTCTAATCATCACGGAGCAAAACTGAAACTATTCAAGTGAGACGAGTCTTTTTCTCTCTCACAATTCACACATATCCCGTACATATTATCAAGTATTAAGTTGCACATGAGAATATGGGAATATGAGAGTTGCTCGTAAATGACGAGAATTAAAAAGGAAGGGGAACAAGAAAAATTGCATTCACATACACAAATACATACGTTCAAAATGCTCAATGTTCATAGTGCAGACTGCAGAGTGCAGACGCATGAAAACACAAGGACAAGAGCAGAGCCAGCGCATTAATTGTCTTAATATACAGACTCATTAAAAGTCGTGTGTATTTTTTGTAATGTTTACTCAAATTGCTGAATGGAGGGGAAGAAATAAAAGAATAAAAGAATAAAGGAATAAAAGAAAGGACATTTAAATACCATGTACAAAAAAGTGCTGGCAGGCCAAACTCCAAACTCACTTGAACGTTGGATCTTGGATGTTTGGAGTTTAGAGTTGGGAGGCTCAGACTTTTATCCCATAAAAATACTTATGATTCCAACTACAACTACGACTACAAATATGTACGGTAAAATAACTCTGCAGTTTTGCACTCTAAAAAGTTTTTTTTATGTACAATGTACAATGTACAAGGAACAAGTTTACACAGAATTTTACATGTTTATACAGCATGTGGATTGTACTGTAAGTTTGAATTTGGCTTCACCATACACAACTTTTAGCCAACCGTTTCAAATTTCAAGCTCTAGAAATACGAGAATACGAGATACGCGGAGAGAAAAATTGAAGGTTTTCTCTACATTCAAAATGCTCCACACTACGACTATTTATTTTTTATTCCTCTTGTCACTTGTCCTTTCTCTTGGTAATCGCTGTGAAAAATACTGACAACTTTTCGGGAGTCAACATTTCCAACATCCGACCTCCAGCTTCTCATTTCAATTCTCTCTTCCTCCAAACTCGAAACATTTCCCGTGATTCAATGATTCGGTGATGATGATGGTTTATTTCATTTTTCCTCCAGTTAATTGGCACCGCTCCCTGTAATTCTGTAATTCTGTAATTCTGTAGTTATCACAACTCGTCCTCCTCATTTTATTACAGTGTTAGTAATTCCGAGAAAAGAATATATACAACAGACAACAGTTGTCTCATCCTCTCCTATCATTTGGTGCGGTGTAATGTCCAACGGCATGCTGTTTTTGTTTTACTTTTATTTTTGTTCCACGTAAAAATGCCCGCGTTTAAATACATGCATCTGAATATGAATACAAAATAAAGTACATGACAAGATCATTAAAATCCTGCTCTTTTGCTCTTCATTTTTCATACCAAATGCAAAATTAAAATTAAAATTAAATAAGTGTACAATTTTTCGAATTATTATTTGAAAGGGGAGGAAAATTAATGAGGAGGATTTTAATTTAATTTACTACAAAAATGTAATTAAAATTCCCATTATTATTCAAATTTAGTTTAATTGTCTTTGTCTTTGCCTTTGCCTTTGGAGGTTTGGAGGTTCCTGAATTTAGGAATTTATGAAGAATGCATGTCTAAATTTTGCTCGTTTATGAAGATCAGTTTTTGTCTCTTAATTTTGACATGTTAATGATCATTAAACGGCGTAATAAAATAATGAACGAGTCAAATGAATCTTTTATGTGAATGAAACTAACTGCAGATAAACGGTGCTTTCTATCCGCTTAAAATGTCGTATATTGAGAATCGAGAATTGAGAGGCACGAAAACGTGGTAAAAGTTTGCTTGAAAAGTCAACTTGTTTTCGGAACAGAGTCAACTCTTGGGCTTGAGTATTGAGTATTGAGTAGACATGTGCAAAAAGCTGGAGATTCCAGATTTGTGCTCTAGAACTTGAGAACTCTAGAATTCCAGAATCCAGAACATAATGGCTGGAGATTATCACAGTTTGAGATTAGAGGAGAAAGGATTTTGGCGAAAAACTACGAGTTTGGTGAAAATACAAACAGATGAAGGAAACGTATCCATTTATACGGTACACGCGAAATGTTAGCGGACTGTCAGAAAGTTAGATAGAACGCACAGACGACAGACAGACAGACAGTAAGGCAGACAGTAAGGCAGAAAAGAGTCAGAGGAAAACGACATTGATGGATTTCCCTATTCTGTAAAGATTGTACACTATAGACTATAGACTATACTCTAAGGACTATAGACTATAAGGACTTTGTCTATTGCATTTCATACAATCTCTATTTCATCCGTATCACAAACTATTCTATACTCTATGTATTCCACTTGTGCAGCTCATGATTGATGAAACATGTTAGAAAGATTATATTTGACTAGGAATGCGAATACGATTTGATACGATTGAACACTCAACTACTTTTCCTCCATCCATTCGCCATTTTCCATCCAGTTTTGTCCCACATTTAAAATCCTTGTACAAAACATGCAAAACATAGAATTTATATGGGGAATAATATTCTCCGTCGACAATTGAGCATTGAGCTACGACCACCGTGACTCTAAGAGAGAGACAGAGTTTGGAGTTTGAAGTTTGACGGTCAGCCGTTTAACATGTACAATGTACAAGCCAAAAATGAGTAGAAAAGTAACTTTTGACTGGAAACTGGAATTGAAGGTGACGGCCTGTCACGTCATATTCCAACTTCCAACTTGTACAGATATGTTACCCCTTGCATCTATCTCTATTTCCTCCCATTTCAAAATGTGCTCTTATCTGTCATACATGTCCAATATCCAATATCCAATCCATGCAGATAAAAAGTACCATGATACTTTTTGTAGGTGCAGACTGCAGACTGCAGACAGTAGCCCAAGAAAAAGTAATTTCATGATGATTGCGATGACAATGGGAATGAAGATGGAAAAACAATGAAGAGTAATACAATCCTTTTCCTTGGGAGATGGCAACAAAGGATTTGATTGGAATTGATTGGAATGGAGGTTCATCATGCATAATGCTCAAGAAATGGAAGACAAGATTATTATACTCGAGTCTCGAGTGCTAGTTTTAAAATGGCGTTGGTATTGGTGCTCATTTTCATATGCATGTAGATGTTATTCTGCATCTAAATATTTCCATGATATTTGTATGATTGTTTGTATTATTATTTGTATATCATTAAAAGATGAGTGATGGTGCGAGAGGAGGAAACTGGCTGCTAATTTTCACTCTATAAAGAGAAGCAGAAAAACAGAGAGAGAACTGGAGAGAGAGGGAATTAGCTGGGTATGAAATGGGTTTCCTATTAGCCGACTGCTCTTACTATAATAACTCAAGGCCTTTGCACATGCATACAGAAGAATAGGAGAACAAGAGAAGTAGAAGTAGCAAGACAAAGTCCAAGACAGAAGCACAGAATAGAAGAGAACAGAGGAGATGAAGAAGAAAGAGTGAAATTCGTATAGGTCCATCAATCACTGACTCGACTCGACTCTCGACTCGTTTGGACGAACCGTCTTTTCAGATTATAACTTTTGATGCTAGTGCCCCTAGGACAACATTATCTATGCAGTGTTAAGGAGAATGGAGAATGGAAAACGGAGGAGTAGAAGAGACTAGGCCATTACACTATATTACAAAGTCCAAATCCAACTAAGACTAAAGCTACTCCTTCTGTCCCTTCTTCTGTCCATCTCCATCACCATCTTTCTTCAAATGAAACCTTCTTGGTCTTCGTTCTCGTGTCTAATTCAAAATGTCCACAGTCCGGGCAAAATCAGAACCAGAAGCAAAAGGAGAAGCAGTACAGCCAACAGTGAGGAAAGCTCAAAGTTGAAACAACGACTCATGTAATGGCAAACCAGAAATAAATGTTTCAACACATCATCCTCGTAGCAAATATCACCTAGATTTACATGAGCATAGGAAAACAGGAACTGTGGGTTGTGGGTTAAGTGTGCAACCCGAATCAAGAATCAAAAGTCAAGAATCAAGAGTCAAGAATCGCAAGTGAAGAGAGAGCTGGAGATAATAAGTTTGAAAGTTTGGTTTGACTGGGACTAAATATCTAGGAGCGTGTCAATATCTGTATAAAGTTTAGTTAAGTGTATTTGGTGTGGTTGGGTGTAAATTGTAAATTGTAAATTGGCGGGACTGAAATGAGAGAGTGCGTGGAAAATTCGTTATATGCGATGGAGTTCATAGTTCCTAATGACACATAGTAGTTTGTACACGTAGTAGAAAATAATGATCCAGGCCTCTCGTTCATCGGATATATTTATAAATGACATGGAAAGTTGTACAGTTTATATTTAGTATTGAGAAGTTGTCTCGCTGGTTCTGGCTTTGGCGTTGACATTGTCTTTGTCTTTGTCTTTGTCTTTGTCATTTTGGTGGAGAAGGAAGGAAGGGAGTCCGAGTTGTTCCAGTTACTTAGTTTCCTCGGTTCATTGGGCTTAACTGTCCTCCTTTCATTGTGCATGGAGCATGGAGCATGGAGTATGGAACATGGACAAACTCTTCCCTTTCAACTTTTGAATATATGTACAATCTACAATCTACTGATAGACCAAGACGACTTTTGGTATTAGTCACCCGATTCTCAAACTCGAGCTCCAGTTCCAGTTCCAACTTCAGCTCAGCTCAGCTCAGCTGGGTTAATTAGCTTGTCTTTTGCATTTGTGAGACAAAGAGCCAAAGAGTCGCTGTATATTGTATATTGTAAATTGTACATTGTACAGAAATGAGACCCAAGACATCCTAAAATTCTCAATGCTCAATTCTCAATTCTCAAATGAGCCGTTTGTCTTGGCGTCTCCCTTTCTCCTGACAAAATCTCACCAGTACACTCACCACATACATTCTCCATTCTACATTCATTCACGCACAATCACAAGACACTAGAATCTAGGCATTCTGATTCATACACAACAGTTCCGAATACGAATACTGACCTCCATCTCCATCTCAAACTCAATCTACACCGGAAACCGTAACAACTACTGATAGAGATTTTAGGCTAGACATTAGACATTAGAGATGTGTGCAAAATGCATGTAAAATTTAATATATTCCCGGTTGGACACTAAACTTAATTTTATTCCAATGACTGTATTTACAGATAATATTAGTGGAATTACAGAGGCTATTGCAATTTTACAAGGTATTTATTGAGCATTGAGCATTGAGCATTGAGCATTGAGAATTAGGCATTGAGCATTGAGCACATCTAGAATCTAGAATTTAGAATCTAGAATCTAGTTTACATGAGGATTAGCATTTACAATTCAAGTAGATTTAGTGAAGCGGATAATAAAACAAAACAACCAGTAACCAGTTGGATGTGGATTGTATCTGCAAATACTGGGTAAAACACAGTAGTGCGTGGATATAAAATGTACATTGTACAATGTTGAATGTACAATATGTCCATAGATGAAGAGGGATTGAAGTGTGAATTCTGTTTGGGATTTGTAGGGGTAGAAAGTAGAAATGAGGATGTAGATAGTAGATAGTCAAATGTGTGTATAGCGTGATTCTTGTCACTTTCCCTCTTAATTCTATTAGTTGTGCGTCAATTCATTCGGTGGATTTACTTATTTACTTAATTTGTAAAGTCCTTTCCACATCCTGTTAACTGTTCGTTCTCTGTTCTCTGTTCTCTCGCAACAGGAAGAAAACACTGGTTTTTGGTTTTACATAGCCAATAACAACACAACACAAAGCAGAACAGAGTAAAACAAGAAAGAAAAACTAATTTTCACCCGCTCAAAGCTCAAAGCACAAAGCTCAAAGCTCAAAGTATCCATCGACATAATTGTTACAAGAAAAAGTATGTCCAAAATACTTTTAGGCATCAAGTTTCAATGTTCAAGTACACGTGAAAATATTAGTAAAAGTACAGGGAAGAGATGATAATAATAACTGATGTGGTTTTAAAAAATGCTTGTATATTGTATAATGTTATGACTTTGGGAAAAACAAGGTAAATTGAATCTCTCTCTCTTCCAAATGCTTCCCTCGCCACTAACTCCAACTTTCCAACCTGAACGAACACTGTGCAATTAGGTAGGGTTTCTCTCGGACCTTAAAGTGGGAAGAGAGGAGATAAAATAGATAAAATAAAGTGAAGACTCCTCGTTCAATTTGCACTTGTTTGCTGTTCACTTTGTTCTTGGTCCTCGACTCGAGTCTCGACTCGAGTTATCTTGTACTGGGGATAATGAATGAAAATGGGATGGAATGTGTTGGAGCAACTTTCCATTTCTCTATACAAGTTTTCCCTCCTTTCTAATAAATTGTTGTAATTTTTTTTGTTACAGGTAAGAAAATCCGTCCGACTTGTTCTTCCTCTACTTCTTTATGGTCCTCTTGTGAATGAATGAATGGGATGGGATGGTGCAACAACAGAACAGCAGAACCCGCACCAGTACTGACAGTAGAAAGTAGAAACTAGAAAAGTAAAGTAAGCGAGTGGAGAAAAGAGATTTGCCCAAGTGAAAATATCCGTAGTAAAAGAAGAAGAAGGGGAAAAGTAAGTAGAAGAGGATGAAACTTTTTTCTTCCTGTACAAGTTGTTGAGTTGAGTAGAGTCGACTTGCCTTAAATATCTACATTCTACACTCTACACCGTAATAAAGTTGTGAGTATGGTATGGGCTAAAATCTAGAGTCTAGAATCTAGAATCTAGTATAGGAAAAGAAGGATGGTTCTTTCAAATAAATGGGTAAGCATAGATTTTCTAGATGGATTTCACGCTCCACGACCCACTCAAGACAACCCAAGACAACCAAAGACAAGCCAAACCAAACCAAGCTAAACGACGTTCTCGTGAGAACACTGCAGAACTGTGTTGTGATACTTTGATACAAAAGTATCCCGGCGGCTTGTTAAAAGGAAAACAATCATGGCAAAGACACCACAAAGAGAAAGCTGGAAGGAGCTGCTTCCTCCAGGTTCAGGCTTGAGACTTGTGAGGACTGCAAAAAATGTTCAATTTATAGAATTTGATACACTCGACACTCGACACTTGAGACTTGAGACTCGACACAAAACAGTACAAGACAAAAGCATACGCATGTGCATCACGTAACTCCTTGGGAGAAAGTCCAAAGTGAAGAGATAATCCAAAACTGCCCACATCTTTTTACTTGTACTTGCACTTGTAGTTCTACAATATCTCTCTTGCTCTCTCCTTTTTCTCGTTTTCTCTGTGGTTACTTTTTTCTGGTTCTTTTCTGTGGTGGTAGGAAAGGAGGAAGAGAGACATGAAAAAAGCTGGGAAGGGACAAGAGAAGACATGAGACATGAGTAAAGATAAAAGTTGGGTGGAAAAATAAATAGCCCTTGTTAGTTGTTGATTTACTTTACATCATGAGGAACAGTAAATCTAACAATAGAGATAAGTGATGAAGGCTCGTAGTTTGTACTTGTATTCCTACTATTATTTGTGTGTGTAGACTTGGTACTTAGAAGACGGCGATAGCGAGGAGAAAGCGAGAGACTACTTACTACTTACGATTAGCTCGGAAAAAATACTATACTAGAGACAGAAGAGATGGGCGCAAGTGAAAGTAAAAGGGAAAGTGAAAGTGAAAGCATTGCCACTCTTTCCTCATTCCGTTCAAGAGGTGGTTTGGTTTTGGTTTTGGTAGTGGTCGTAGAATCTAGAGCCTAGAGCAGAGCTGGATAGAAAAGTAAGAGGAGAGTCTTCTAACTAAGAAAAATGATGGGAAGTAAGTAGGAGTTGGAAGGCGAGTGACCACTTAAAGTTTAGTAGCAATTTCTAGAGGATTTACTCATCATTGAGTCTCCAGTCTCCAGTCTCCAGCATCCAGTCTCTAGTGTAGAGTGTAGAGTCTCGAGTCTCGAGGAAATAAACTTGGCCCGACTCGAGACTCAAGCCACCAAAGCCAAGCCAGAGCCAACTGAACGCCGAGTCCATCTTGGCCAGGAAAATAGAAGAGGAGTGGTAGGCTCCTCACCAGCACCCAAAAAATATCGAGGATCCGCAAATTCTCATTCTATTCTATTATTACAGATATCCAACTCGGTCCTATAAATACGATGCATTTTTCTACACTACACTGAAGAAAATTTTCATGCCTTGAAGAGTAAAATTTTACTCTTCAAAAGTGCGTGGGTGTCGAAGTTCCACGCAGAGTAAAACATTACTCTTCAGAAAAGTAAAATAACTTGAACCCTCAAAGAGTAAAATTCAAAAGAGGCGTGGCTTAATCTTAGTCTTCAAAGAGTAAAATTTTACTCTTCGAAACAAAATGAATAGACCTCGTCAAAGAGTAAAATGTACAGAATTCCTCTTCATGGGCTGTATCTTCTATTCTTTATATTCTTTCTTATTATAAATATGATTTTAATGCTAATAAATTAAATAAGACGAAACAATTTATCAAAAATCACAAGATACAAATTGTATTTATTCAATCCATTAAGTTTTTAACAAAAATTATGCTTGTGACGACTCAATATAAGTTTTTAAAGGTAATGCAGTAGAAACGAGAGCAGATTCAGACTCAATATTATACAGCACACATGACAAAAATTTCCAAATATTTTTACATTCTGATGCAAATTCAATTCCAAAAATATAATGAATTTTAAAACAGAAATCCATTGCTTGCATGATGTTTGAACATTTAAAAAATTGTCTCTCAAACATGTAAAAAAATTCACAACTTTTAATGTCTGATCTTGAACCAACAATTAACACAAATGGCTGAGAACGAGTATCTTCATCTCTTAGCAGCAAATTTAGGTCAACTCCTACCTGTATATAATAGAAAGTTTAAATAAAATATTATTATGATTATGAATAATATTATCATTATTATTTATTGCGGATGGAAAGTCAGTTAAAAACATTATTATTATTATTTTATAGCACAAGCAAAATCAAAATCGTAACATGAAACAACATAATACTACATTTTTAAATGCAAAAAAATTATATTATTAGATCACAATTTTACCTTCTCAAAATCAATAAAGAATTTAGATGACTGTTTCGCGGAAACTCGACCTTTACTTCCTTTAGTACCACCATTAAAAAGAAACGGAAGAAGCATAAAACCTAAAACTTTTTTTTCATCTGTCCAAACAAAATACTCAATTATAATAACAAGCCCAAAAATATCGATATTGCAAGAAAATTTGAAAACAACTCCTATATTTTTTGTATTTAATCTACATACCATCCGTAAATTCTTTAACAGGAATTCCAAGAGTCTGTTGAAAATTCTTATTTCGCAGCATTGCAAACTCGAGTATCAATTTTGACAAATCTGGCCATTTGGTAGTCATTTGGTTCGCTTCTGGGTGCATTCTAAAGAAATCTTCATCAATCTATAATAAAAAAGGAGCAGAAAATATTATAAACTTTAAATCTGATGTAATGAGTAAATCATATTATGTGCTACGTCAGAATTTTGTAAATTATACATTATTTTACACAAAAGTAAATACACTGATTTAAAATCGTAATTTCAAAACTCACAGCACCAGCAGTGTCAAAAAAGCGAGGCCAGCCAGTTGAAATGACAACTTGGAGATTTTGCGATTCACGAAAGTCTTTTTGACGGAGATCAAAACTATTTCTTAGTGCTTCCTGCATTTTAACAAGAGGACCACAATTTTCCTGAAGCCATTTCTTTAGTACAATTTGATCATTGAGATCTTGCTCTTGAATTAAATCTACAAATAAATAACACTGTATTATCTGTTTTCGTCGTATTTGAAAACCTGAACCTGATATGAAAGCAAATAGTATTTAAATAAAACATACAATACATCTATATGTAAAATAATTATTATTTAAATTGTTTCTGTGTACCTGGGTCTTTACTTAAACGAGCCTCCTTTGGTTTCCGGACACGTACTTTGTTCGTTTTACGGATGTATTTTAGTCTATCGATAAAATACCCCTTTGAAATATTTTTATCCTGAGTGAACAATCGATTCTAAAAATGAAATACAAAAAAAGGGTTATATAAAAGAATCAAAATCATGAAACTTGTGAACAATAGGATACATATAACTATTTTATCAACAACATCTTTGACATATATTTGTTTAATAAAAATAATAGGACGTTCTAAAAATTAGGCCAGACTCTAAAAATTAGGTCAGGCTCTAAAAGTTACAACAATTTTAAACATCAAGATTAGGCTCTCCAAGCATACCTTTGGAACACACGGTATACATTTGTGTACTGACATAGCCCATTGGTCAAGAATTGTAACACCAGGACTAAAAATGCAGAATATTATTATTTTATAGAAAAAAAGTTAAATTGACAATATTTCAGTTATGTTACAAACATAGAACTTTGTAAAAGTAGGTAAAATACTTACTGATGAGAATGAATTTGTACCATCTCACTGACAACACATTTCATCAAACTAAAAAAAGAGCTTTCACTAATTACAGTTAAACCTTTAGGTGGAATCAAGTGCAACAATTTTCCATTTTCCAAGATTTCCAATATATCCTGTAATTAAAATATTCTCCAGTTTTTAAAGCGAAAATAAAATTAAGAAAATGAATAACGAAAATAAAAATTAGGTGTGTTTTCTGTTTTTAAATTTAAAATTCATTTAGTAAGTAAATTTAAAACGCACAATAGTTTTAACAGCCGAAGAACCTTCATCAGCAAGAAGAGCATTAGCACCACTACTATCAACAGCAATTAATTTTACTTGAAAACTTGGTGAAGATTCTGCTACGTTAGTATGATTTGTTTCAATAAAAGGAGTCTGAAAACCAAATAAACAAAAGATTTAGCAATATTATTCGAATTTTCAATTTTATTGAGTCACAAACGTTTCATTTTTCACAAATACAAAATATAAATTTTTGAATCAGTAGTATAATTATTTGCTATGTACAATTTAGACATTAAATCCGATTCAAGTTCTAACAAATTACAAGTTCCGGTTTCTACAGAATCAGCAACTTCATAAGCATAATAATGTGTGCAGAATTTAAGTGTTTTGTATTTTTTAAAATGCACATAAACATTTTGATTATTTAATATAATACATAAAATTATACCAAAAGCTGTATCTTTTTGGTTTTGTTTAATAGATATTACAGAATCATTTCGCAGCTCTCTTCCTTTGATATTTACACTAGATAGTAGTGTGACAGTTTCGTTTAGCTTTAAAGACTGAAATACTGACTCAAATGTATGACCTTTAATAGCGTGTGTTTTTTGATTTCCAATTACAAAAGAATAGTTTGAGAGATTTTGG
>JAQGBH010002973.1:0-21737 GCA_034698265.1 Sminthurinus aureus | reverse complement strand
TTTGAGACTCTCAAAATAATCTCAAACAAACATCAATATCAATGTAATCTCAAAAGCAATCTCAAACTGACGCCTAGCAAACACAGACTATACTTACTAAACATTAAATTCTTTTGCTATGGCTTAACGTTCCTGCTTTCTCCTAGTCTTGTTGTATCCAACACAAGTCAGTACATTAAAGTTTTGAAGTGTGCTAATCTCTGATGACCTTGAAATGCCCGGTAGAGGTAAAACCACGGTTTTTTAAGTGCTGGTCTTCTTTGGTCCTACGGAGACCAGCACACTCGGTTTTGAATTTTTTGGATATCCATGACTGAACCTTTTCGGTTTTTTGAGGTCAAAGGTCAGTGTGATAGGTTAATAAGCTTGTGTGTTGACCTGTGGTCATTCTGAATCCAGCACAGCCATTTTTTCTGACTGCCAACTTATATTTTTGACCAGTATGACTGCTGACTGCCAACAATGGTCCCATCCCATTTTGACACAGCACAACGCAACAGAGCGTTGTAAAAACCCAGTACAGCAACACGTTTGCTTGTCCTGACCTGTCCTGACCCAACACAACAAGTTGGACACTTGTCCTGACTTGTCCTGACCTTTCCTGACCCAGGACAACAAGTTGGACACTTGTCCTGACCTGTCACGGCTTGTCCTGACCTGTCCTGACCCAGGACAACAAGTTGGACACTTGTCCTGACTTGTCCTGGCCTGTCCTGACCTAGGACAACGAGTATAAAGCGTGTAGAAGGTCAAACAAGCGGTTTTTCAAAAAAAAGTTTGGAGGCTGACTTGATCAAGTTAGCCTCCTGGAGGCCGGAGGCTGACTTGATTCCCATACTTTTCTTTTCTCTTCCGTACTTCCTACTCCGTACTCCGTACACAGTAGACTGAAAACAGAAAAGGAATTGATCAAAATCCAAAACAACAACAATATTTTGTGTACTTGATTCTTTCTTTTCAATGTACGTCGCCTATTCAGATATTCAATTTAGCCTTTCAAAGAAACTCTGGCATGTACATTATTTAGTCCCCTTTTATTACAAAAAAGTTGCTATTATGATGCAGAAAAGATTCAGTTTTCAGCTTCTGATCCTTTCATTCTCTGCCTCTACAGACTACAGAAATTCCCCATTGTTGTCACCTTCCATTGAAAATTGCAAATTGAAAATATGCAGCGTACAAGAAAAAAACAAGATTTTTTACTTGGGTTAGAATTCGATGTTTAATATTTGATACGTATAAAAATATAAAATATTATGAGTTGACGTATAAATTTGCAAGAAAATGTGGTTATCCATTCTCGATTTTTCTGAATGTCTGATGTCTTATAAAACAAAATTAAAAAGGAAAAAGATACCATTCTCATAATCATATGATAATATAATAATAATCTCATATTAGAAAAAGTTTTAGAGTTTTGAGTTTTGAGTTCAAAGCAATTTTTCTTGGATAATAAATTCTTTTTTAAAGAGCATGATAGCAATATTACATTTTTATGAAGGTATTATCTAAAAATTCATTTAAAAGCAAAAGATTATTTTCATATTATTATAGTCATTTTGATCTTATTTAGATTCTTGAGGATTAAATTCACGTTTATGAAATAGAGCAAAAGAGATACAAAAGAAGAAAAGACAAGTTTGGTAACTATTGATTTTATATAACTGGATGAGAATTAAACTTTCAGCAATGTACCTCCATGCATTTTGAATTTTTGGATTTAATTTGTACTTTGTACTGTAAAGCATTTCGGAAATGTGAAACATATAAATTATAAATACATATGTACGAAGGTTAAATATATAGATTCTAGATGAACGACGTAAGGGTGAAGAAGATATATACTCCCCTTCAAACTTCAAGTCTCAAGTCTAAGCATAGAATATCCTGATTTCATCAAAATGAGTATTGAATAATATCACTGTAGGATGAAAAACAAATTAAATTTTTAACAATTTCTTCCGAGTCTCTTTCAGCCGAATTCTGAAGGTTTGACCTCGAATAAAAGATCCGGTTCGTGGCTCAATTAAGCTAAACAAACTATTAATCTGTGTTAATTGCCTAGTAGCTATTAGCACCTTGAATGAATAAAATTATTTGATAGATATGAATCAATTAACGACTAGGCAGTAGACAGGCGGATCTAGAGTATATTCAGTAACACCAATAAGACTTTTATCATCTGTAGTAGCATAAAGTTACACTTCAACAGATATTTTATATCGTACAACAAAAAAAAAAAAACAATTCAATTTGCTGCTAATTGCTTACAAAAAACAGATACCAAAATGCATTCTCGTAATTGCCGTAAGGTAATTTTCTTCCTAATTACTTATTTAAAAAAGTACATATAGGAGAACCAACTTCAATTTGAATTTAGTATTCAGCCAGGTTAAATCTAGAATCTAGAAATTAAAATTGATCCATTACATAAAAACATCAAAGGAAAAATCCCAAAGTCAAATACCAAGTGACGATGTTTCGAGCTCCAATTCCTTTCCTTCTGCTTTTGGCTTCAGTGATCTTGTCACTAGTCGGCATTCTGCAAGCGAATCCCGCGGACGTCAACGGTTTGTAAATAATTTTCTGCATGTCGGCGCAGTTCTGTGATTTTTTCCCCGTATTACTGAATTTGAGTACTTTGATTTTAAATAATAATAATAATTTAATTTTTAGCAGGTGCTGACGCTAGCATTGAAAGAAACGAACGCGGTCGTTTATGTAGTCCTGCTGATTTTTTTGTCACTGGAAAAGCAGGTTATAACTGTTGACAAATTTCTACTGCCTCTCGGAAAATGTTACCATACTATTTGAAATAAAACCGTCTTGAAAATTTTTTCCGAGACAAAAATATATACATAATACATAATCAGCTGATCTCATTTTACTGCATATAAAATTTCTAATTGATTTAAAATGATAAAGCATTAATTTTCTCAGCAAAACAGACATTCCAATTGCAGCTCTCAAAGTTTTGTTCACAACATGTACATGATGTATTACACATGCTATAATATATTTTATATGTACTTTATATATTATGTATCATCATACCCTAGGGTTGGCCAGAAGTTGCTAGTGTCATTGCACATTGTCCACACATATTATACAGCATGTTTTCATATTTAGATGCACAAAATGTAGAGACAGCGGAGAAGTTTCATATTTCATATTACTCATAAGTATTCTATTCTTGACTGAGATCCAGATCCGATCTTCAAATACATGAGCTAAATTTAACATTGGATGCAGAAATAAAGACGTTTCTGTCTTGTGCATTTTCAAATCCTTGAATGATTTTGAAAATGAACAGCTTGAATCAAAAATAATCAAATACAAGGCAGTCACAAGTTAGAATAAATGGGAAAAGGACAGAAATCCAAATCAACCCGCAACCTACACTTAAATATTTTCTCCACTAGGTTCGTTGTTCGTTATCCGCTCATTCCAAAACTCTCGGCAGTCACTATCTAATATCTAATGTCGAATATCCAATGTCAGTGATCGTCGTATCAGGAATCAGAAAGATATAGATTTTTTCCAGTAGCCAGCAATTTTTAGCTGAATCTCAAAACTAAAAAGAACAAGAGAAAAGGAAAACGCTACAAGTTTGGCTCATTGACTTGACTTTACTTGCAAATTTCAAGAATCAAGAATAAAGCGTGAGGGGAAATTTGAGCTTTGTTTTTATACTTTGAGGAAAAAATATAAAAATCAATTGGATTGGATTTTTACAGAGTATTTGAAAATCCTACAGTTCAAATTTTAACTTTGATTTGACATCTGACTTTATATCAAAAATATTTACGTACAATAAAATAAGATATAAAATAACTTATCGTACAAGCCTATACCAAACACAAAGAAAATACGCAGTTTCATTTTATATCATATGCCTTTTTATTTTTTACGTTTTGCTCAAAATCCAAATTGAACTCCAATCCAAATTTACAATGTTCTTGGTTCTTCACTGTGTCAACTAAGAAATTTAAGCCCCAATAACTGTTTCCAGGAGAATTCGCCTGAATACCGTCCTCTTTGAGAATGGAGACTGGAGAATTGAGAATTGACAAGGAAACTGATAAGAAAGAGGACCAGTAAAAAGCAGAGTCAAGTTAAAGTGAAAATGAAAGTGAAAGTAATAGTATTATTAGTTTCATATCCAGCATCAAACATCTAACATCCGTCGGTTGTGCTGACCAAATACCGAATAGGAGAAAACAGTAGGGAGTACGAAGTATGAGTAAAACTGGGCCGCGTGGAAGAATCGGGAAGATGGGAGAGAGATGAAAAGGTTTGCTGGTTTTTTTCTATAGACCATAGACCCATGATCCTTTTCAGCTACTTTCCTTTCATCCATTCATTTCATTCATTCATTCATTCTTTCCTTCATTCACTCATATAGAACACAAAACACAGAATATAGAATGTAGACTAAAATAGCCAGTCTAGGGTCTTCCTACAGAAGAATCCGCAGTCCATAGTCTACAGTCTACAGTAGAGCTGAAACGTCCAGCTTCCAGCTTCCGAACTCAGAACTCAGAACACTCTACTTTGTGTGATCATTTACCCGAAAAAAAAACCAGCTTCTTTTTCACCAAGCATCTTTTTTTCATTCCTAATGTTCATATCTAAAAGTTGACAGTTAGTACAGACAGTAGTCGCTCATTTGATATGATATCATATTATATCAAAGGATGAAGGACGACTAGGATCTAGGTTCTAGGATATTTTGATATTAGGACGGAAGATGGAATTGAATTTATGTACACTGTACACTATACAGGACCAACAAATGTAAGTGTACAGATAGATAGAGCCTGGTTTTGGGAATGGATGACCAGAAACCAGAAACCAGAAAAACATCAATCATCATCATCATCTTCTTTCTCTCTTCTCATCACAGATATAAATGAATGTTTGCTGAAAAACCAGAGGAGCAGTGATTCTGATTTCTCTCTCATGTCTATCTGTTATCTGTTATCTGTCCCTCTTACGCCTTACGTCTTGTGATTTCTCTCCTTCCGCTTCTCAAAAAAATATCCTTGTGAAATCCTCCAAGTAGACAAAGTTCAACTTTGTCTAACGTCTAGTGTCTAGAATCTAGAATCTAGTGAAAACTGAAAAGAAAGCGAAAAAAGTGTAATAAACTCACTAGTCAAAGATGGACATTGAGACTTGAGTGTTTTGGATTCTGGATCCTGGATATCGCATCTGCATCCTTCACTTTGTAAATACTGTGGGATGTGAGATTTGTATATGTCAGCGTAGATATAATAAATAGACAGATAAACTCATCCAAGGTATACTCAATACTCAATAGTCAAAGGTTCTCGGTTCTTGCTTCTCATTTTCGGACAACAGTAAACACCGAAATGCGGATATTATTTCCGGATAAAAGAATATTTTTTTACCATGTACCGTTTGACTTTCATCAAGTATCAAGCATAAAACCAAGGCAAAAAAAGGATAGTGAAAAGTGAAGAGGATAACGCAGGCAACGGAATTGGAATCTGAAAACGAATATACGAATGTGAACTCTTCTTTTCCTTCTTCTTCTTCTTCTTCTTCTTCTTCTTCTTCTTCTTCCTTTTCTGATGGCCAGCTCAAGTTTTAGTGAGAGAGTGTAAGTAATAAAAATTCTTTAGAAAGCCAAAAGAGGAGCTTGAAGCTTCCTTGTAAATACTTTTAGAATCTAGAATCTAGGTTCTAGATTCTAGATTCTAGAATGTCTTAAAACTGAGTGAGAAACGGAGTCACTAAAAGACTGTCCGACTCGCTGGCTCTTGCTCTTTGCTGTTCGTTGTTTGTTGTTGTGAAAAAGAGAGTAGAACGAAAACTTGAAGTATACCAGTATACAAGGCAGATACCGCTATCGCTGTCCTCTCTTCCCTTTTCTCCTTTTAACTACCAACTCTCAATGACTGTTTTGAACTCTGACCGTTTCCCTTTTTCTTATTCTTATTCTTAGGCGTAGCCATAGACACAGACACAGAATTACTTTATAGTGGACGAGAAAGGAAGAACGGAGAAGAAAAGAGTCGACACAAAAATAGGACGATTTCCTTCTCTGTTGTACATTGTGCATTGAACATTGTACATAAAGGCAGAGGCATGAATAGATTTATCTCTTTTCTTCTCCTTTTCCTCCTTTTGAATCCAAGTCCAAATCCAAAGTCCGTAGAACCAAGAAGGAAGAGCGTATAACGGATCAAGTGAAGGAGAAAGTGAGTTAGCAAGAGAACAAGTATGTGTAAAAGGAGAAGAAAACCACAGTCAAAGAATTCCACTTTTATTAACTCTCGACTCTCGACGTAGAAAGCTTCAAGCTCTAGATTCTACATTTCCAGTTTCCTTTTTTAGATAGACTTTAATAAAAAGTTAAAAAATGTGCACAAAGCACCATTGAAAGTTGAGTGTTGGGTGTTGAGAGTTGAGTTTTGAGGATGAGATGGCATACTTTTGATTTTTGATTTTTGATTACAACTCGCCAAATACCCTTGCGTATTTTTACAACAGCTCAATGCTCAATCCCCGCTATTTAAAGACAAACTCTCCAAACTCCAAACTCCAAACCCTGAACAAAAAAAAGGACAAACTTATTCAAGTTTTTAATGATTTCTTGAAAAATGAAAGTGAAAACTCTAATTTACAAACTTTTGACAGTTATCTGGGCTTCTGGGCTTTTGGACTTTGAACCAAGTGAAAATTGTGGTGAGGAAACAGAACCAAACTGTCCTACAAATTACAAATCCTACGTTTACAACTGTGGATTAGAAAATAGAAAACTATCGGAATTTTATAGGGAATTTAGAGTTTAGAGTTTAGAGTAGTTCCAGTTTCCAGTAGATTGGCAATTGACAATTGACAATTGGCAAAACATTTACAAAGGAAAATTTCTGAGATAAACGTTGACCGCTTTTTACAACACAAAATATCATTCTACAATCTATAAGCTCCAAGGTCGAAGGTCGAAGGTGTAAAAACTAGAATTTTGGTACTTTTAGTCCCTTTTTAATAATTTATCTAGATGACAGAAAATTGGCACAAGACAAAACAAAAAATAGCTTGATGGACAAGAGCAGGAGCAGGAAAAAAAGAAGAGAAAAAAGGTGGTGGTACAAGAAAGGGAGTAAAAACTCAAGAATTGATAAGTAAGGAATAGGATATAGAATGTAGAATGTAGACAATGTCATTGGACAAGTGATTGATTTTTTATCCTTGTTTCTTCTTCCTCTCCACACTCACGTTCTATACTCTCTACAAAAAAAAGTGGAGGCAATAATAACGCTCCTGATTGACACAGCCAATAAAAACCTGGAGAACAGGAAGGAATTTCACCCTTTCACTCTTTTTCTTTCTCCCCATTCCTCTATAGCTTTTTTCTTTCAGTTATCCTTTCAGCTTCCTCCTCCTCGTCTTATTCTCATTTTCACGGATCAACTTATTCCTCTTCATCTTCCGGCTTTCTAACTTTTATTTTCTATTTTCTATTCAGAAACCAAGAAATGTACACATCTACATTGTACATTGCATTGTACATAGGACACAGTTAGTATGTAGTAGGAAAGTTTAAAGTAATTTTCTCTTTTCGAAAGTTGGACGCCTATAAAATTCTAAATTCCAAATTCCAAATTCCAAATTCCAATTAAAAGAGAAAGGAGAGAAGCTGTGAAAATATCCATGTTTAATTTCAAAGTACAAAAGTCGAGAGTCGAGAGTCGAGAGGAGTTGAAAACGGATCATTGAAAATACAAAATACCTCCTTTTTTATTTTGAAATGTAGTTGTTTGTGAAAATAATCATGTACATTTTTATACGTAAAACAAACAACAACCGTGAAAAAGAAAAACTTGCAAAAGTGCTTCTGTGCCGGGATAAAAAATTATGGAAATGATGTTATAAAAACACAACATCAATAACAATAAATTGACCACTAAGCTACATACTACATTACTACATACTACATAATATTATTAGGTGTAGGTAAATACGGTGCAAAAACTAAACTAGACTAGAAACTGAGGCTTACATTTTCTTGCTTTCCTTCACAAACAAAAATATACGCTTTCTCCTTGCACAGCTTTCATAATATCCAATATCGTATAAGGATGTAATTTGCAATGTTCCACATTCCACATTCCGTATTCCGTGTTTCGTGCACAATGTAGAATAAAATAGGAAAACTCATGAGAGCTTCTATTTTATCCCCCAGCATTTCCAACTCTGCAGTTCTGCTCCAATTCATCATAATACCAATGCCAATACCAATCATACACCACGCCAAACGCCAAACCACAGGAATAACAGAAATAACAATACCCTTACACAAATCCTGCTCTTTATACCTTATATCGTATTGGCAAATGTATCTCCTGACCGACGAATAAATATCAAACATCCAACATCAAACTAATGCCCTTTCACCTCCTTTCACTTGAATCTTGAGTCTTGAGTCTCGAGTCTTGAATGTTGAGTCTTGAATGTTGAGTTGTTCTGCTCATTGCTCATTGGTAACCAAAAGCGGCCACTCTGAGCATACAGCATACATAATTCATTAGACAAATTCGCATTCAAGGAAGAAAGCGAACAAGGAAAAAGGAAGAAAAGCCAATGACTGCATGCTCCTTTTCCTTCTCTTGATGCCCTTTGATTTCCATTTTTCTTTTTTACTACATTTTCTCGTTTATTTGCTAAACTAGATATGTACTTTTTGTTGTTGTACTTTCCCTGTTTGTGTTTTCTTCTGGTCCAATAACAAAACACACACAGCATACAGCATACATCATACAGCTTATAAAATACAGTATTCAGTACAACCAAGGACATGATAGAAAACGTACCAATGTAACCAATTTTGTTTGCAATATTGAATGAACAATCTACATTCTACCTATTGTGTAATATAGAATACAAAGTAGGGAAAATTCTGAATTCTGAATTCTGAACGGATGACCGATATAACCAATTTTATGGGTGCTGTCAAAGAATGGCCTACTGTACAGTACATAGCCGCGAGAAAGGAGTTTTGAAGAAGGAATAAGGAGCAAGCAGCAATAGTCTAGAATCTAGAATCTAGAATCTAGAGTCTAGAGTCTAGACTCTAGCCAACTTATAATTCATATGGAATGTATCTACAACCTACAATCTAAAATCTAAAATCGACCTAGTGTTTATTCTCTATTCTGTTTCCTGTATTTTGTATCCTATGTAGAAAAAGGAAGGAAGGAAAGGTAAAATTGACAGAAAGGAAGGAAAACATGTAATAATTTATCCACTTGTCCAGTTGAAGCTCCAAACTCCAAACTCCAAATTCCAAACTCAAAGCCTCATCACTATTTCTCTGGGTGCTTTCTCTTTTTGTGTTTATACGTGAACTGTGGAATGTCGGATGTAGGATGTCGGATGAAGAATGAAGAATGAACATTGTACAGATGCATATGCAACCTACGTTTTATGTTTTATGTGTAACTTTCATTGGCTCAAAACCTCAAACCTCAAAACTCAAGTCTCAAGTCTCAAGACTCTAGACTCAAAACTTGTTCGAAAGACGCTCAATTTATCATCGATAAGTCTACCTTTTTTCCAAGAAAATTCCTCTTTATTCTTTTTATACATTCCTTTTGCAATTTACAAGTTTTGTACAGTAATGTAAAATGTGCACTACATGCGTATACATTGAATTTGCCGGCAGTACATTTATGACTGTGGTATGTATGTATGTGGGGAGATGTGCCGAAACTCACTCACACATGACTCACGCTCGATGCTCGATGCTCGATTCTGGATGAAATCTGAATGTTCTATGCGAAATTTTATTCTGCATTCCCTGAATCAAATACCAAACAAAATGAGACAACAAAAGGACATAGTACACACTGTACCATGTAGACTGTAGACTGCAGACATTGGGATCTTAAGAAACGAAGGAAGGAAGGAAGTTGCGACAAGTTCACTGTTCGCTGTGGAGCTGTACTTACGAGTTTTTCTCAACTGCCCCAGTTCACCTCACTTCACTCCACTTCACGCCACATGAGTTTGGTTCGGTTCCCTTACGTGAATCCTTCTTACTCCACTGGAGCTGGAACTGAAACTGGAGCTGTGAAGAGTAGTGGCGATAGACAGCCGAAACCGAAACCGAAACCAAAACCGGAGCCGACACTTGAGGTGATGACAGGAGTCATAAAATATCTGGTTGTACTTGTTCAAGTGAAACTTTCTCCCCTTCTCACACTTCCAACTCCATACCACATTCAGCGCTCAACACTCAACACAGCATACATAACAAAAGTTGAGCAAGCTGAATAACAGGAAGGAAAGGAGTGTCAATAATAATCCTTATTCTATTTCATACCTTTTGAGTTTTGAGTTTTGAGTCTTGGGTTTGAGAAACATGAAACCAACTCAAACTCCTTTATATAAATTATACATGCACACTTTTCTAGACATAGGCATCCATCTTGCTCTACGCTCTACACTCTCTAGTTCCACTTTTGGCTTTCTATAAAATGACACCGTAGAACTTGAGGTCGTTAAGACAGAAATTAGCACATGAGACAGAAAATAATTTTGCACTTTTTTGCATTACATTTCGCGGTTTGTCTATCAAATATCAAATATCAAGTACCTCAACATTTGACATTTGACATTTGACCCAAATCCAGAATCCAGAATCCAGAAATTTTTATATTTTATAAAAGTTCCACCAGGATTAATATCAGGAAATTAATCTCGCTGTACGATATTTTCTGAATTAACCTAAATTTTGATGAGTAAAATTTATGGCATGAAAAATGGAAAACTCGCTACACTTTTTTTCTCTATGACTTACGCGCAACCCAAAACAGAGCCAAAGTTTAGTTTTAATTACACTGGATTGGGGAATTTCATAATTGTTCCACTGTATTTCTAGCTACATTGTACATAGTCTAGAGTCTAGAGAACTAATACAACTAAAAGGACGATAGGACATTGAATTCTAATTCCAATAGTTTGCATCACCCATTGATTTCAAAGTTGGAGTCAAATTTTAGATTTATCCATTCAGAAAAGTTTGAATTTGGAGTTTGGAGTTTGGATTTGGATTTGGAATTGATGCTGGTTAACTTGTGGCTGATCATTTAATTCTCATTCATGCAGGCTAAACTTTGTTCCACATTCCACTGTGGAATGAGATTTACCAGGATATTTAGTACATTTCCCTTCATTTGAGTTTTGAGATTTGAGAGGTAGGATAATAATAGTAGACATACATGGGAATTTGTCTTTTGTCTCGTGTCCTTTGTACGGTATTAACCTACAACCTACAACCTACAATCCACAGCCACTTTTGTTCCGGAGTTTCTCCATACTCCATACATACACTCACTTTGCTATTTTGTTTATGGATCGTTGAACGACTTTGAAACTTGGAGACTTGGAGTACTAGAACGAGAACGAGGATCGAGGAAGAATGCAAAATGGAAGAGAATCGGATGGACAGGAAAAGTAGAAAGTAGAGAAAGTGGGGAAAGTGGAGAAAGTGCGCTTTCACCCATGATTTACGGGTTTAATTAAGGGATTTCCTTTTCACTCTTTCATCCACCTTTCTCCTCACTTTCTCCTTTCTACGCTCTACATTTTCCTCATATGAATGCGAATATGACTTTCTCCATTTAGCTCTATATTTTATACATGAGCAATGAACATTGAACATGGAAGTGAACATGAAAATGGAACTGGTAGCAAAAGGAGAAAATGCACGTCGTTGAAAACTTTAGTTCCAGTTCCAGTTCTGGTTCCAGCTCCACTTTTGAGGAATCTTCATCTTCATTTTCTCTCCATTTCGCATTCTTCTTCCTCTACTTCTACTTGTTTGGCATTATGATCGTGAAGTAGAACATCTTGAGCTTTGAGCTTTGAGTCTTGATAAAGATCTTCTAGGCTTTTCTATCTTTCCATCTTTCCAGCCTCGTCCGTGTGTACTAAATAAATAGACCAGAAGTAAGAATAATGTACTGAAATGCATTAATAAGGGTCAAGATCCGCAAAACTACTCTGCACTCTCTACTATTCAGAGTTGAGCGGAAATACGCGGAACAATCCAAACATTCGTGATTCATTATTCAGTATTCATTAGTAATAGCAAAGTTGGCTGGAGAAATAAACAGAAGCCAGTGGGTGTTTCTGAAAAGGAAGGAGATTTGAAGATGGAAAACAGATTTGGTTGCAATGGGATTATATTATTCAGCATGTTTTGCGTTTAGAGTTTTGAGTTTTGAGGTCAAAGATGCTCAACGCTCAATTCTCAAAGCTCAAAGCTCAAAGCCCAGTTCACTGTAAATTATGAAGATCCAACCTCACATTAGCAATTAACTCAATGAGATACTTAAGAAAGATGTAGGCAGCTCTCTGTTGTCTGCTTGACATTGGGCATGATTAAAGTAAAGATGACAGATGCACTTAAAACTGGAGCTTGAACTCGAAACTGATAAAAACCGTTGTCCGTTGTCCATCCAGAACTTGAATGAGCAACTTGGACGCTCCATTTTTTAAACTCACCTTTAAAACCTTCCACTTGATTTACGGGGAATTTATGCAGTAAAATCTCAAGTCTCAAGTCTAAATAACAATGAAACATGGTACATTTTACTACTTGGTTTTGTTATGGCTTCTAGATTATAAATTCTGGTGTTTCACCGTGTGGAGTGTGGAGGTCCGATTCAGATTCAGATTTAGGATTAAGATCTGCTGTACACTGTACACTGTACATTGTACACTTTACTTGCAAAGCAAAGTAATAATAACAGTCATCTCTTTTGTATTAATTGTTTAATTTATGTTCGGAGTTGAGTTGGTGAGAAAGTGGAACTTTGTGGAGAAACTATGAGAAAACTAAAACTACAACCGAGAAAAGGTTTCACCATGTAAATTGTTGATTGTTGATAGTTGATAGGCGGACTCTGAACAGTGAACAGTGAACAGGGAATGGGGAATTTGAATTTCCAGTTTCATTTCCATTCCATGAAAATGTGGCGGAAGGAAAAGGCAAGAGGCTGAAAATGTATTTACAAGTTGCAGATGGGAAACGGGGACATATGAAAAGGAGGTATTTAGTGCTCTGAATCCATATTATTTTGACACATGGTTTTGTTCACTTTCTCTTCATCTAAATAATTCTCCTTCTGCCTTTGGCTTTTGACCGTCTGCATTAATGTAACTTAGTAATCGTTATCGTAAGAGAGGACGGAACTCTTGTAGTACCAAAATTAATGGGTGAAAATGGAGAATGGAAAATGGAGAATGGAGAGTTTAATAAGAAACGACCATTATTTCAACCAACTATCTGCGATTATTATTCCCGCTGTATTTATCTGTAGTCGTATTTAGATTTAGAGTTGATCCAAGGTCCAAGCTCCAAGTTGAGTGTTGTGATATCAATAATAAAGTTATATACAGTAATATTAACATTAATATTATTAATTCATGTCGAGTTATAAATTATCAAGATTGAAAGTGTGGTTTGCTCCTCAAAACTTTCCTCAATTTTGCCCCTTTACTTTCATCTCCTATCTACGAACTACGAACAAGGAAATAATATGCATGAATTTTGAATTTTGAATACTTCAGAGTCCACGTCTGCACCAAACGAGTTTAATTACCTGTGCCCTTTTGTATAAAACAGATATAGATCATTAAATTGATCTCCTGGTGTAAATTACCATGACAACAAGGATGAGATGAAACCCGAAAATCCAGATGGAAGATGGAAGTGAAACGACTAATAATTTACTTGTAATTATGAGAGCAATGACAATTATTAATGATATAATTATTATTTATTATTCACAGTTGAAATTAAATGAATAAAAATAAGTGGTTATTTTGAAAATCCCATTGAAATTGGTGTAATTTATTATTTTCCCCGCCAAAATTCAAATAAAATGTAATTAGAAATTTTTCAACTTTTGAACCGGTGAATTTTGTGGCCTTTAGAACATGAGTAAAAGACTGATTGTATTGTCAAGAACAGAATGTAGAAATGGGAACGAGGACTCTGTTTCCACTTTCAAGTAGTCTGCGAATTGTAGCTGAATGGGCTTACAAGATCTGATAGTTTTCATCAGCGCCCTCTTCTGTAAAATTTCCTCTGCTTTGACATTTTCGACCACCGGTAGTAGCTTTCGTTTGCATGTATCCTGTGCATACACCAGGATTTCTTGACTCGTCGTGTACATGAATTCTCCACCTCGATACAAGCTGAAACTGACAAAAATGCAGCAAAGCGAGTCCATCAAGAAGAAAAATAGACCCAGGAAATTGGAGTTTTGACCTCCAACCTGCACCGTTTTGATGTAACCATAGTTACAATTCACAGCCACGATTTGGAGTATCAACGGAAGGGCCGGCAGGAGAAAGGGGTTGATGTAGTACTGCTCAATTGTAGTGATGAGCTCCAGTTGTTTGTAGATTCGTATGATGACCTCTAGCGGAATGTCTGCGCGGGACCTAAAAATCCGTTCAAATTTGTGAAAATTTAAAAGTTTGCACGTTTAATTCTAATTTTCAAAAAAATGTAACAAAAATTTAGTAAAAATGGTCATGTTAAACTCAGAATCCATAATTCAAAAGTTACCTTAAATGGCGCGCAATGGCGAGGATTCCAACTGCCGGCGCGCCAAGTATGAGGGTGCCACCAATAACGCGCATGTTGAAATAAAACGTTGTCCACAGGTCAACCAGGGCACAGAAGAAAAATATTACCGGACCACCCAAGTTCAAGAGATTGCGGAATCGCAAAGGGCCCATCACTTCCGCCCCTTCGAATGGAAATTGGAACCAGAGAACATACGCCTCGCACAAGATGACCCATCCACTTGTTATTATGAAAAGAACGCAGCAGAAAAATTTTACAGCTGGATCCTCTTCCACTGTTGACATTTGTGGCGGCTGAGCTTGACGTTGTGTCTCATTCTGTTTCTGTTCCAAATTGACATTGACATTGAATTTGAATTTGCCGGAAAAATAATGATCCAACTTCATAAAATGATTAAAGGGCTCGACAAATCCAAAGTTTCCAATAGTTACTCATCGTGAAAATGAGGTCAATGGTAAACATGGCGGTGAATCCGATAGAAAAAACGTGAAGCTGACCCATTCCATTTTTAGAAATATCTTTCCAAAACCCAGGCTCGGAGACGGGGCGAATCCAAAAGATGGCTCTGGAATAGTACAAAAGAGTGAAAATTATCCACGCCGTAAAATGTAATTTGTTTTTTATCATCAGCTCTTTGGTTTTTGGTGATGGAGATGACCTTGACCTTGACCTTGACCTTTGACACAGAGAATAAGGAATAGCTTTTGAACGGTCGGCGATGTTCAGGCAAAAACTAAGCATCATTTCAATTGTTGTCCTCCGCGAGGATGATGATGATGCTGTTGATAACCACGGTAAAAACCGGAGACAAAACTTTTGACCTAATTGTTTTTCAAAAAATGCCCAAAAACGGTCCAACTTTCCCTGAAATTTAGAAATTTGATGACGAGAACTTTCTACCTTTTTTGCAGCAACGGTTGCTCGCGAAATCTTGTAAAAATTCAACCTTCGCTTTGCATTTCTACTCCGTTTGGTGCACCGCATTTTGCCTGTTCTCCTGATACTTTCTAGAGATGTGAGTGACGAGAAGGTTTAAATTTGAATGCTCCAGTTTCTCCTTTGTGTTCAAGTTTTTATACTGCTTGTTCGTAAGATGTGTAAGTTTTTCCAAAACATTTTTACAACAATTTTAATAATTTGTCTACCAAAACAGACTAATTTTAGATTTTAGATAAACTTATTTTCCCCAGTTCCTACTTCAAAGGACAATGGACAATGGACATTGCAAATTGGTTCATATTTCTTAAATTTCTTCAAGGGTCACATTTAAACGCCACTTAAATTTTACGTCCTAGTTTTATTTTACGTTTTCCGGTTCCAGCTCATTCAACTTTTGAATTTTAAAATATGGTAATCCGCTTTGCAATTTGAGTTGAAAGTCGGTTGTGAATTTAGAAACGTTTTTTGCAAAAAGAAACAAAAAGAAATAAATTATTTATAATTCATAAAACGTTTTTTAATGCAATTTCCAAAAAAGCCTACAAATTTTTAATGTTTTTGTCCTACTTTCAACTTGTTTCAAGAGAATTGGGGAGAAAATTGTCATTTTCCGTAAATTAACTATGAGAAAAGTGCTTTGGCGTTTTTGTAAAAAACTGACCTAAAATAAGTCTACTATTTTAGCAATGTCTGCAGTCAAATTTTCGGATATCTTTTATTGACAAAGTTAATACCATATTTTTTCGGAATAATTTTGCAGGAAATACTGAGTACTGAATAATTATAGTAAATTGATCTTGGTGTGTAAGCTGTTGTGGATGTCTCATTTTATTTTGAAAAGAACATAAGGCGAAAAAACGCAAAGGCTCATGAATAGGAAAACAAATTCCTGAGTACTTTTTGTAATTATGAAGCAAGAAATATTAAAAATGAACCAAGAAAAGGCTCTCAAATTAAGAGAAAACATTTTTCCAAACTCCAAAATCCAGTCATCCCAGTTGTGCAGATTGAAGAGAAAGCAAAAAGAATTAGCAAATGGGCAAAGCAGAATGTACTAAAAGTAACAAAATTTTGTATCGCTTATCGCTCATTCCTCCTTTTGAATTTTGTTACACGTACAAAAAAGGAAAAGCTGGAGGAAATAATTTGTGCATTAAGAAAACAAGAGTGCGTATTATTATTATTATTACTATTATTATTATGGCTGTAAACTGTAAAGTAGGATTCAATTCAATTCACGTGTATTTTACAAAGTTGTAAAATATTTCTTCCTTCTTCTCACGAGGCTCAAGTCTCAGGTCTCAAGTCTCAAGTCGTAATCGTAATCATTTCATTGTAACAGCAACAGAAAAGAAGTTAAATGCATGACATCCACAATCTACAATCTACACACTTTTATGCAGTTCACTACAAACTCCAGACAAACTACAAAATACAGACTTTGGACTTTAGACTTTTAGAGGAAAAGCAGGGAGTAAGAAAATACCTTTAATAATTTCCCTATGAAAGTGGAAGTTCCAACTGGATTTTATTTTGTGAATTCATAAAATATTTAAGAGCTTTGTACTTTCCTCTTTTACTCTTTCATAGGTAGAAAGAAAGCACGAAAAGGGAAAGAAATGTGAATTTCTTGATGTGTTTCTCCTTCATTCTCCTTTAGAACGAACGAGTCGAGAGTCGAGCTTCTTCAGTTTCTAGACTAGAGACTAGAGTCGTTTGCCCTTTTTATTACCCTGAATGTAAAATCTACAGTAGAATCTAGAATCTAGACGCTAGAATCGCAGGACAATGACAACGAAAACGAAAACGACAACGACAAACAACTTGGATCGGAAAAAGTGAAAGTACCTACTTTTCATATTACACGTTGGAAATGTAGGGAAAAGTCCAATGAGCTGGAAATTATGAGTCGAGAAAATTGGAACATTAAATTAATCGTGAATCGTGAGTATTTTGTGTACATTTTATATTCTACATTCCACATGCATTGAAAGCAGTTATTCCGTTTATGCGTACATGACAACTGAACAACTGAACACTGAAACTTAAATAGAACTTTGTTTCCAGCTCTTTTGCTCTTTCTTACTTGAGTTTTAAGTCTCGAGTCTTGAGTCTTGAGCCATTATCCTTTTATATTTTCTATTATTTCACTGATGAAAATTCAAAAACAACTTTCTTTTTAGGACCAGGATCTTAAAATCTAGAATCTAGAATCTGGAATCTCAAATGCTTTTGCATCGTATCAACTTGATGCAGCATAACGCGATACACACATAATAAAAAACACAAAATTTAGAGTCTAGTAGAGTTACCACTGCAAGGGATTTAAAAGCTCCATAAAACTGTAATTTTTGCAACCATATTCCATTTTATATTTTATAATTATGCAAGAGAATAATAATTCTCATGTATATTTTCAATTTTCAATCATAAAATCAACTCAAACTCGACATTTGCATTTGTCGATGGGGATTTAATAGATTTAATGTCTTTATTTATTCCCATTTCAGTTCTCCTGTTTTGAAGTCAAGCGGAAAAGTGACGGAGGATAAATGACAAATGACAAAAGAGACGAAATAAATACGGCCTGTTCCACACATCAACTCGATTCTCGATTTTCGAGACTCCAGACTTGAGACTCGAGAATAATTTCCAGTAAATGACATAAACGGCGAAGGATGCATAAAAGTAGACAGATAAAGAAATATCAGAATATTAAAACCATCATAAAAATTTCCCAACTCCAGATTTTGTCAGCATGGCATCAAACATGAAACGTCAAACATCAAATCATATCAAATGTATATCATTTTCCACATTTTACAATGTACAATGCATTTGATATATTGGCATAGTAAAACTTATTGACCATGAAAATGTCAATCAAAGTTTTCTTTTCCCTTCTCCATTCTCCATGTTTTACGTTCTACAGTAAAAGTGAAAGTAAAAGTACAGGTAAAATGGGATGAATCTATCTGCACTTGAGAACAGAATTACTGACTAATCACAAATTTTTGCAGAAAGACAGTAGATAAAGTCACAAGTAGTTGTAGAAAATTTGAAAATACAGACAAAAGGTGTAGCAATGTCAAATGTACTCGTCTGTTTTCCCCATCGGGCTCTTCAAAAACAAAAACAAAAGTACAGTGTACAAGAATGTGCAAAAAATTGGGAGGAAAAGATGACGTTTTGAAATGAAAATGTGAAGCGAGACCCAAGAAAATATAGAGAGTAAAGGGGAACGAGACAACACACTTTTCTTTACGACATGCAATAATCATAAGGAGCTGACCACTTTTGCTGACCTCCATTTTTACCAGTGCCAGAGGAGCCAAAGGAGTAAAATAAAACCAAAACCAAGTACACTCGTTTATTTTCACCCAGGAAATTCTATTATGACTTTATGACTCGACGAACTCTGTCTCCTCCTCCTCTAAAATGTGAAATGTGAATGACCATCTTCAAGAAAAAAAGTGGATCCATTGCGTGATATCACAAAGCATGGGAAAAAACGGGAAAAAATGTGGGACTCTTTCTCTTTCATTTTATTTCGTTATGCCATTGTCCTTGGCGTGGTCCTTGCCGTTGTCCTTTTACTAAGTTCAACGAAGACACACAGAACACAGAGGCCATCATCATAAATTGAGGGATTCATTTCAAAACATGGACATGGAAAAATCGTTCATCTCAAATCTCAAATCTCAAGATACAATAATAAATAAAGTAAAAAATCTCAACTTTGTGACGATTTTCCTTCGCCTTAAAAGCAAAACTGCTGAAGCTGACTGTTAAAATATGGAATTGTGTCTGTTCTCTGGTAAGAAATGCTGTCGGGCACGTCGTACGAATTCTAACAGTAAAAACGTATCCAATATAGTTTAAAATGACCCCACTAGATGGTACCACCAAAGAGTTGAAATATGTCAGCTAGATGTCATTGTTAACAAGTTTAAAACGTGCCCACTAACGAGTTCAAAATTCGTCCACTAGATGGTTTCACTAAACATGACACAAGTTTTCCGCTAGGTGGCGCCACTAAATATTTCATAATGTATCCACTAGATGGTGGCAATAAAATTACACAAACTGACGGGCAAAAGGATTAGCCTATACTCAGCCTAGCTTGGCAAAACAAAATCATTCAGGCACGAAACTCAAGGCATCAAAAAATTAGCGCTCAAGTCATCAAAAAATTGTGGTGGATTTGATAAAAAAACTTGGAAAATTTGAAAGCGACAGTATTTAGTATTTGAAAAATAAATGTAAACAAAACAAACTGCAGCAAGGATGAAACGTGACATGTGACTGACTTTTTACGAATAAAAAATCAAACCGAGTTCTAAATTTAGAATGTTATCTTGTTGAATGTAGAATGCTGAATGTGGGATATTCAAAAAGTTTGAAAAGGTCATGCATCATGCTTAAATCTTTTGACGCATGATACGCTTTTCTTCCGTTTCTTCCGTTTTTTGCTATTTGCTTATTTTGTATTTTGTATTTTGCAAGGATCAAGTGCAATCTCAGTGTCAGGCATTTTCTCCCAAAAATATCTAGTATCTATAGATACTATCATGCACTATAGTGCATGAATATACAAAAATGTAGACTCTAGAATCTAGAATCTACTAGAAAACTGGAATCGCTTCCAGTTTTCATCACTTCACCCACACCAAACCAAACCAAAGCAAACCAAACGGAAACCCAAATAGACGCAAAATATTTTTCTTTTTTGTCAACTTGCCCAGTAAAATATCATAAATACGTTCTTCATCTTTTTGACGGATAGGATACGGTTTGCACTGAACGCTGTACGCTGTTCCATTTTTGCACTAAATCTTGGCACAAACAACAACAACAAAACCAACAACAACAGCAACAGCAAGAGAAGACTCGAGAAAACATTCTGTTGTCCTCACACCTCATCCATCTTTTTTGTCATCATTCCACAGTTTCTTGAACCTAGACAAAATCAAATCCTTTTTATTTATTACCTTCAAAAAGTTTATCTTGAGTCTCGAGTCTAGAGTCTCAAGTCTTGAGATTTGAGACTTGAGACCTTTCATATGCTCATAGGCCAACCGCGTTTCCAATATCCAATATCCAGGTTCCGGTTTTTAGACTCTGCACAAAAACTCTGACGACCGACTTTAAAAATGAGACATTTTTTCTAATCGGAAGCTTAAAAAGAAAATAAAGTTGCTCTTAAAATTTTGCACGCGTATTGAAAATTGAAAAGAGAAAATGGAAAATGTCGTACACTTTACACTTTACGCAATTAAGACGTAATACTAAAAACTAAGCGCCAGTGCCAGCGACAGACTAGAGACTAGAGAGTAGAGAGTAGAGAGGAAAATAGCAACAGCAGCAAGAGCAATCCTCATAACCTGGCAGTGGAATTAAAATGGTCCAAAATATCAAAATAATTGCTGATGGAAAAGTCGTAGTCGTAATCGTAATCGTAATGGTAGTGGTAATAACCATATCTATAATTAAATAGCTGGCAAAGTGGAGAAATATGGAGCAACACACTTTCTTTTTATAGACATTGGTATTTATTCCTTTCTCCTCTCTTCATCCACGAATGTTTTTAATGAGTATAATTTTTTCCCTTTAGGACTTTCTCCCCTTTCCCTTTCTTCCTTTCCTCTTTTGGTACTTTCACCAGCTTTCACCAGCTTTTGATTTTGCCTCTGCTTTCTCTTTCTCTTTCTCTGGGAGTCTTTGGAGAGAACCAGAATCTAGAATCCAAAATCTAGAGAACATTTGGCACTTGAGATGATTATGGACTCTGGTTTTCCTTTTCGGTTTCCTTTGCCTCCTTTTTTCCTTTTAGTTTTAGATGATATGGATGGCTGAATGAATGGATGGATGGATGGATTATGACCATTACCAAAATATCATGGAAAATATCAAGGGAAAGCAGAGAGAAAGCAAAGAGAAAGGAGATGAAATAAAGAGAGAGAAAAAGAGAAAGCGAGGAAAGATCAATTTTATCAAAGGGAAAATCACGTAGTAGATTCTCGAGTGTAGATTGTAGATTGTAGATGAAAAACTATAGGATAATAAGTATACAAAATGTACACTGTACATTAGAGATCCTCAAAAAAACATGTTTTGAGAAAATTTAAGCCAGGACCCCGTCATATTGTTCCTTTTTATGTAA
>JAQGBH010002972.1:0-21750 GCA_034698265.1 Sminthurinus aureus | reverse complement strand
TTACACATAGATGTCTATGATTTCAAGGAAATCACGAAGTCGCAAAAACTATTTGGAGCCTAGATTGACTCGCCTTAATTATGCATTATAAATTATAACGTTTGTCGTAAAATTAAGAAAAAAAGATGCGCAAGAATAAAAGAAAAGGGACGGATTTGAAAGAATCTCTATCTTAAAATACTAATAATCTGTGCTCATTACTAAATGCTTACACGTGCATATTAAATACATATTATTAATACGTACGGATGACGGAGGAAAAAATAAAAAAGGTAGAAGCATCTCAATTTCCCTTTTCATCCTCAATCCTAAATAAGTAGATAAATTTTTCAGACCCTTTACACATTCAAAAACAGAAACAAAGACAAGTGCCGCAGCTACTGGAATTCGGTATGCGTCAAAGTCTTCTCTCCTCTCTTAATCTCCACAAACATTTTAAAGTTTACCATGTATTTTACATTTTTCATATTATTTATGTACTTGGCTTGCTAAGGAATTTGAAACGGCTATATTAAAATTAATAAATAGTAGATAATATTTTGTAATTTCGTGTTGTGTGTTGGGTACACATTTGGCGAGAGGGAAAATTCCTACAGATGACGGAGATTTGCAATACAATATATATATAGATAGTTTTACTCCCGGTTTCATTTTATGTGCATAGCGTGTCAGTGTCAAGGGGTTTCATATTCATTTAATCACCAATTTTTGAGACACAACACAAAGAGTAAGAAGAGGTATGTATATTTACAGAAGACACAAGACACAAGTGAAACTCACAGTGGCGAGTCGAGAGACGAGAGTCTAGAGTCGAACCGTCTAGTGAAATGTTGATTGTTGAGTCGTGAAAACATCCCGGTACTCAAGATGATAATAGCCTGTCATATATATTATTATTTCTGTTAATTATCAGCCCCAAGAGGTGTTAGTTCCAAAACCTTGACTTGAATAACCTTCCGACTCTTTTTTTACACACAACACACAATCATGTACCTATATGCTGTAATTCTGTATCTTTTATCCTGTACATGCATATGCATATGAGCTTTGGGTATACTGTATACTGCATACTATATATACTCATAAATTTCCAAACGACCAATTATAGTAACTGCACCATCAACCATCAAAATATCAGGCCATCCAGCAACCTGCAACCTGCAACTAGCAACGAGTATCCAGTATCCAGGCTGTTCACTGTTCACTATTCAAGTTAGTTACTCTGTACTCTGAGGGTAAAAAGGGTCGCTAAAATAATAATAATAAGCATAATAATAAAAATAAAAATAAAAGCTCCACACTCTGCATCACACAGAACACTTTACAAGACAGAATGAAATGAAATGGAATGGAATGAAGAAGAGAAAGGGAAAATAAAAGGAGTGGTGCAATTGGAAGCCTGAAAAATCCATAACTAGTCAATGAGGCTCTTTTTTCTACGAATACATAATACTGACAAAAGATCGAGAGGGAAAACATTTTCATTTAGGTATATAGGTTAACTTCTTCGACATCCTCTTCAGCCGTAATAGCTTTCTTTCACAACTATTTTTATTAGATATGTAATACATAGTATTTTTTAAATGTATTATACATTGTACATTGTGCAACGGATTGGAGATTGGAAAAATGTTGAATGGTTTTTCAAAGCCAGATCGTTTAAGTGAAACTGTACAAACAATTTATCGTCTATCGTCTTTAGAGTTTGGAATTTGAACTTTGAAATTCCACCGATATTCAATCACCCGATTCCAATTTCAATTCCAAAAGCCAAAAGGTATTCACAATTCACAGCTCACAGCAATCACACTTAAACTTTAACCGGAGGTGGAGCACGGTGTGTTTTCAAAGAAATTTCATTAATTGACAAGTTCAATTGTTACACATTAACCCAAAACCCAAAACATAACAAGGAATGACAAAAGTAGGGATGTACATTGTACATGGAAATTGAACGAGAATGAAAATGACCTATCAACTTTATGAGTAAACTGGAAATCCTCCTGTTGAGCTCTTTTTATGTGGTAGTTTTCGATAGGGAAACGAGATTTATTTTATTTCATTCCTTCATTTCATCTCCATCCCCAGTTCTTTTTCTGATTGTATTCTGTTTTGTATTTTGTATTTTTACTTTTTACCTTTGACCAAATACCCAACACCCAATACTAAATGCTAAATAATACACAAGAAATGAGACAGCATGGGCCAGAATGAGAATCATCCATGAGAAGTGAAACATTAAAGTTGAAATGAAACTTTTCCCTCACTCAAAAACAGCTAAAGTGGGTTGTCGTTGTTGTTGTTGCTTCTGGTCAGTAGTTTGTAGCTTATATTTTTAAGTGTTGACGAAACATTTTTGTTGGTTGTCTTTTTTCTGGTTTGAATATGTGTACTTAAATAGACGGGAAATTTTTGAGACTACAAATATAACACACAGTACAATCCAAGGCAATCCAATGTGAGAAGTTGAGGTAAAACGATGTGATTTAATGTGAAATGATGATGAGACTTTTTATGAGGGACAACCGACAACATATCTATTATGCATCATATAAAAGCGAAGAAAAAGAATCAATTTAAAAAACAAGACAAGTTTATTGGAAATAAGTAGTGTTGAGTCTTGAGGCTTGAGAGTTGAGAGTTGGGAGTTGAGGAGGGATAAAGATGAAACTTACGCTGTACACTTGATACTGGAAACTATGTAGAAAGTTTCTGACATTTTACACTTAGAATTTTAGAGGTAACACCTTCAGGACAGAAATATGGATAAAATATGTCTAATTGCAAGATTCTCTTCGTTTTTACCTATATTTTTATTTCCAACCCGAGAAAACCCCCATAACAGGATCAAGGATCAAGGATCAACATGAAGTAAGTAGAAGCTTTTACACTTTTTACACTTTACACTTTACGCATTAAAGATTTTGAGGATTGACTGGAAAGTGAAAAGAAATGGAGAATGCAGGTTGAAGGTAGGAGAGAGACACATGTGCAGCTGTCCTATTATACTTATTACAAATACAAGTACAAAATATATAAAAAATGTGGCCACATTAGATGAGAAAAAAATCGTTCTTTGCTTTGTGTACCGTACTTTAAGCTTAATGCTCAAAATTCAAGATTCAAGACTCAAGAGTATATCATGTGAGGCGTGAAGTTGGACTTGGAGTTTGGAATTTTGAATAAAGAAACGGGATATTTAAAATTGAAAACTCTTAATTCCAAATTCAAATTCAAATTGTTGAAAAAATGTTTCATCTTTATTACTTTCTTTTTTCTGCTTATGCGTATTTTTATTCGACTCAAAACTCAAAAACTCTTCAGTCTTGAGTCTTCAGTTTTGACTAGAAATGAATAAAAAAGTGGGAGAAGACTCGAAACTCCAGAGTCGTAAATGCATACATGATCCATTCCACTTCATCAGTCAGCTAAGCAAAGCAAAGAAAAGAGAAATATCATTATTTATAATGTACATACATAAATGAACCAGACACCTTCTTCTTCATTCTCTCTAGTTATACGTCATGTCATATGATTCACATGTCTACAATGCAGTCATCTAACTATCTACTATAAATATATGTAGTGTGTCGTATATTGCATCAGAATGCTGTAGTGATACCTCATGTGCATTTCTTCCGTGGGTGCTTCATTCCTTCATGCTTCGTCCCCAGAGTATACAATTAGCTTCAGAATTTAAAACTCTCTTTTGGGGAATAAAGTACGAGATATGAGATGTAAGATACTTTTCCTTTATGCATAACATGTATCAATGTATCATATCATATGAATTTAGAAGGAGATGAAAGAGAAAGAGATAACGTGCGTGTGAGTATGAACACTGAACACTGAACAATGAGCACTGAATACATTTAATGTTCCAACTTCCAAGTTCCGAGTTATACAGGGTTCAACTCATTTATCTATACACTATTGACTATACACACATGTATTTTATATTCTGGGTTCTGTATTTGCCAAAGCCTCGGGACTTTTTTTGCCCTAAACCAAAACTAATAAGGTGCATTTTTCTCGAGACTCGAGCCTCTAGACTCGAGACATAAAATTTTATTCTTCTCTTTATTTCACTTGCTCACTGCTGACTGCTGACGGTTTTCGCAGTTTCTATTCTCACTCCACTTCATTTCAAATTTCAAACCCACCATCAAACACCCAACTAACTAACTTTTGGTAATGGTTCCTTCAATTAGTCCTTCATCGTTCGTCGCTCTTTGCTCGTCGCTTAGAGCTTAGAACAGGGGCAAGAGGAAAAATTCCCAAGGTCAAAATTTGAAACAAAATTCCTATTTGAAATGCGCTTGTAAAAATTATACTTGATGCTTTTGTTACAACTTAGAACACAACAAAAGGATGATTTTTATGACATTTCTAGGTTCTAGAATCTAGAAGCTATGTAATGTGATCAGTTTGCAGTAGAAAATAAAGGTAGAAAGATGAAACTATTTTCTTCACTTTGAACTAAATTTTAGACATACTATAACATTGTATTAGGTAAAATGTCTAAAATTAAAAACCTCTCATATACTGATTATTTAAATAAGGGAATTTTAGTAAAGTACAAAAAACTTGATTATCATAAATCACAATTGAACAACTTTAACACGACCTTTGATTTAAAACTCTCGCATACGACAAAATACCAAATACACACAGGATACAATACACAAGTCACACAACTGCATTTCAGTAACGAATCTTACACAATTCACGATTCCTATTCCATCTCATGGCTTCCTCTTGTGGTGAAGATGAGAATGTTTTAGAGGTTGAAAGAGCCACAGAAAATACATCTTAGAAAAGATTCCTCCTTAAGATGCGGCCACGAGTTGCTCCGAACCAATAGAAAAAGGGCGAGACTGGAGAAGGCGGGATGCGCTTTTCCACTTGTTTTTTCAACTATTCTTCAAAGTCCCAAATTCCAAATTCCAAATCTAGACTTTCAAGAATTTCCCTCAAATATAAATCTCTTTTCCCTCATAATTTCCTTTTTTTCATAATAGCTGATGGATATGCAATGTGCAAGAGACATTATGAAAACATTTTTTATTTTATTCAAATAGCCTTTAACTACCAACTACAAGTGTAATTTTTTGCTATGTCACGTCATGTGTTCCCATTTTCCATACGAAAATGAACACTGTAGTAAAAGTACCTACTAACAATACTTACTATTTATCTCGTCAATTTCAATTTTCAATGTGATTGTCACTGTCCTTGTCTCTGTCTTTGTCTTTGTATTGTATTTGTATTTAAAAGTGTAGGGAAAAGAAGTAAGATGTGAATTAAGAGTGAACATTGAACATTGAACATATGGAGAGTGCCGATGGAGAATGTGTAATTGAAATGGGAGGGGATACAAATTAATGTGACATTTAATGTTCAAAGTACAAAGTACATACCCAATACACACAAATGTGGTTCAAAACATTATGTGTAATAAGCCTACGGGAAATCGGACTACAAAATACAGAGTACAGAGTACCGAATACCGAATACTGCACAGACAAGGAGAAAAGGGTCCACTTGCAGTTCTGCATCAACTACCAACTTGAAGGTCCGTATGCTGAAAATTCGTAACTATTTGAATTGGGATTCAAATTGGACTGCAGCTCCAAGCTCAAAGCTCGAGCATCGAGCATCGAGAAGTACGGAGTCTGGATTACTAAATATACACATGTACATTACACACAAAGGCTGAATGCTGAATGAGAAGGGGCACATGATTGAATGGCTATTTACCAACAACAAGCTACCTCATTTCCCTACTTTACATGTTCAAATCCACATGTATGTCCTCAGTGCATCACACATCACACATTTTACACATACGGAGAATACCAAAGTGTCCTTGTCAATCTGTGTTTTGTGTCTGTATAATAATATATGAAATAAATAGAGGTCCATATGTGAGATGAGATTGGACCTTCCCAATCCTCATCCTCATTTGATGATTATTATGATGATGAGTCCGGGTTTTACATTTGGTTTTGGATTCGGAATCGAAATCGGGCTCGGGATTTGCATCAAAACCAACACCAACACCAACATCAGCCATAAAGCATAAAGTACATTAAATTCATATACATATTTTCTACCTCTTTCAAAGCTTCTGGATAAAACTTTTCTTGCTTTGCTTTGCTTTGGTTTGATTTGGTTTGAACATCTGGTCTACTAAAGAGAAAAATATTGTTGAACAATGAGCTCTAAACTCTCAACTCTAAACAATCTGCCAGGGTTGTCTTCCTGTCAAAAATTCATGGATTTTTACCATTCTTCACATTTTTCCATTTTTTCTGTTACAAGTGTTTAATTACTTATCAATTATCAATGTATTTACTGTATTATGACAACTGAAACACTTTATACTTGTTCTAGTTAAAATAAGGAAAACGCAACTAAAAACTGCAATTGTTCGTCTAATTAGTAATTTTAAAAAAATCTGTTTTAAATACCTAAAATTCCTTTTAAATTACAAGGCGAATGACAAAAGTAAGAAATTTGACTCTATTTTTCTTCTTTCAATGGTCAATCGTCAATCGTATTGATTTTAGAAAAATCATGTTGGCTTAAATTTTGGATTTTGAATATTTTTTTGGAACGGACTGGATTAACTGCTGCACGGTTGTGGATGCGAATGTGGAGTTTGATTATGAACAAACTGTGCAATACAGCAAATACAGATATGATATTATATGATTATCTCTGTGTTGTATGTTGTAACAAATTTGGAGATGTGTAGAGTGAGTAGTGTGTAGTGTCTAGAGTCTAGGGTGTAGAGTGTAGAGTGTAGATGCTATTAGGATTATTAGACTGCGGCTCTTTCTCAAGTGACTGATGCTGATTGTGAGAGGGAGAGAAAGAAATACAGAAACAGAAAATGAAATCAAGATGAAAATGAAAGATGCAACTCTGTTTGGAGTTTGGAGTTTGGACTATCTATGTGGCACGAGCACAATGTACAATGCACAATGTAGTACAAAGTACGAAATACGAAGGAATGGTTGAATTGAACAGAGTGCAAGTGGATTTTGAAACTAGGCAGTAGAAACTAGAAACTAGATCGAGTCGAGTGAGTGAGTGAGTGAACAGAATGGAGAAGGGAAAATGTCATGGAAAACAAAAACCGATTTTATCACTGTAACGCGTTCACATGATTTATGTGCAAAATCTTTTTGAGTTACCGAGCTGGTTCCTATTAAGATAATAGATTAATAGGAGAGGACGAGGGTGGAACTGGAAGCTGGAAACTGGTAGTTAGTACTGGAAGAAAAGAAACGTCTACATTTTACACAGTTTTATATCATACAGGACACTATATACATGTAATATATTTACACTTGTAACTAGTAGACATTAGACATTAGACATGTCTCTTTCTTTTCATAAAATGAATTTGATTTTGGTGGTTGAATTGGATTGGATTGGATGGCTATGGCTTTTCATTCTTTTCCTTTCACTTGATTTGAATAGCTCTAAACTCTAAACTCTATCCTTCTCTTCCTTTCATTTGTTTCCTTAATTAAGTATCATGGAGCAAAAAGGTTTTCTGGAATGGAGTTGGAACTGGAACACTCACAACTTAGTTTCATTAAAACCTCCTCATCCGGTTCGGATCTGGACCCGAATGAAAAACATTTATTTTTTAATAATTCCTTTGTCCTTTATACCACACAATACACAATACACAATGCAAAATTACTTCTTGTTGTACAATGTGCATCAGAAAGTGAAGAAAACAACGAGAAAAAACAAAACAATTATTTATCAAAATTTTGAGCATTTGAGAAACATGACGTAATAAAATTTTAGTATGGTGAACTTATCATTAGCCAAGGAGCTTTCATTAACCCAGAATCCAGAATTCAGAAGCACATTGATACGTGTATTCATACTTCATATAGAATGTAGAATATAGGCTTTTTGAATCCAAGTATGTGCAATGTACAATGTACAAAGTATCCAAAACCTACAACCCACCACGAACATGAGTACGCAAAACATTACACTGTACACTGTACACTGACTTTCTGCTTCCTACTGTAACTAAACGATTCAAATCTGTACAATGAAATTTGTTCAGCTAAGTTAGAGAGAGAGAGGACGATCATCTAGATTCTAGATTCTACACTCTACACTCTAGAGTGTGGAGTCTAGATTCTAGATCAACGAGGCGACGGTCATGGAGGAATCGTCATAATAATGTTATCAGACCCCAATGGTAATTAAATGAGAGTGCAAAGCTCATTTACTAAACGACGCTCCTCATTTATTTATTCTTTTATCTTGTAGTCACAGCCAGCCATTCAATCATCGAGAGATTATGCAAGGGAAATGTCTCACAGAATTCATAATACAGATAGTTCAAAGTGCAATACAATACAAAACATTAACATTAAAAATTTAAATGATTTCTTTATGCACACACATTGCACAAACCTAGGTACTTTGGGGAATGGACTTTGTACTTAGTTTATAATTTTTCATACAAATATTCAAAAGTAACTTGGGTAAATATTCAAAAGTTAAAATGGCAAAGTAAGGAAAAACGGAAGTGAAATGTAAATTTTTAACAAACTTTTATTCAAAGATATTATCGTAAAAACACCCAAAGTTTTGATTCTGTCCTCGTTTTTGGTATGCTAAAAAGAGATAGCGCATAGCGCATGATAGAAATATGTAGAATATTACAAAAATGAGGAGCTGCTTTGTATTTCTTGAATTGGTGGAGTTTGATAAGAAAATAAGGAATATCAGTAAGAAGTAACGAGGAAAATTTTGATTTCAAAAAGTACAAATTTATTCTAAAGATGACAGTGATATTAATACACAGTATACATAGTATACAGTAGTGGATTGTAAGCTGTGAGACGCAGTTTACATAGAGAGAATACATGTAGAACGTGGAGGATGAATTTATTTTCCTGAGATGTTGTCTATCGGTCATTCATTCGTTGGTTCGGTCGTTCATTTGGTTTGGTTTGGTTTTAGACGGAAAAAGGAAGAGAAAAATTCGGAATGGGATTCGGAATACGGAATACGGAAACGGAATGGTTATATTATGCACCCTCGTCGGAAAAGGAAAAGACGATCTCAATTCTCAAGTATTCATCATCTTTATTATGACACGCTCCACACACAAAAAATGGAGATGTAAAGAAATCCCTCCATCACACGTTATTATTTACCCTGTTTCTACAATGTGCATTGTACATTGTACACACAAATGTGTAGATGTAAGGAATAGGGAATACAAATGTCTACAATTTACAAAGTGTTCCGTAGTATTCATAGGGCTAAGGGATAGGAGATAGGAGATAGGAGTGCAAGTGTTCAAATACGCATTCACTTTCATCATTTCCGGAAGCTGTGGGCTAAAAGGAAGCTGAAGCCGAACTACATGCCTAATTTGTTATTCATCGATGACTCGATTGCCAAGCCATGATTAAGTTACCACACTACACAAACTACCTTTCCGCTTCGTTTAATCTCCCCTCGCCTATTCTCCCCGTTCTTCGTGGTTCTGCGATAGAGATTTCTCTCTCTGTCTCTCTCTCTCTTGCTGCAATGATGCTACATGTATACAGTATACAGATAAAAGGAGCCCAAGATCACTTTGCATAATAAAGGAGTGCCAACAGAACCTATTGGGGATATTTACATAGTCCATACAGAGAAACTATATACTGTACTCTGTACTGTATGCGGATTTTGTAAGCATAGTTGATAGTGCATCCCTTTTTAATGCTTCATCCTTCTGACACTTTTAGTCAACTTGACATTTATCATTCATGTTTTTCTCTAGTATTCTAGTTCCGGAGTCAGAAAAATTATCCCGGTCATTAATACACACAACTGTTTTGACAACCTCAATGCGCAATGCTCAAAGCTCAAAGCTCAAAACTTGAAAAGTGAAAACAAGTGTGAATGTAACATGTACATGGGATCGTTTTGTACATGCTATTTGATGCGTGTCTTTGCCTTTCTCCTCCTCCACAATTTGATTTTATGAATACAGTACACATTTATACGTGTAGACTGTAGAGTGTAGACTTTAGAGTGTAGACGTTTATGGTATCATATGATATCATATTTCTGAGTATTCAGCCTACGGTCTACAGTCTACAGTCTGCAGCTTACAGCCTACAGACTATTGATTTTTACAAGCATTTCATATCCTATTATTATTGTGAGGGGTAAAAGACATGAAAATATCTGTAAAATTTGATTTCATGTGGAGGAAAATTCAATTGTCACGTTCCGACAATTTTTTTCTTTATTCTTTCTGCTCGGGGAAGAAAATAGAAATGATAGGTAAAAAGTTTGTGTTTTCTTTAGTCTGTATTCTGTAGCTCAAAGCTATGTTAAAAACCTCAAAGTCAAAGTCAAAGTCAAAACTCAAAACCCAAAACTCTAAACTTAAATAAACTGAACTAAAGATATAAATAAAAAGACGAGGATAAAACAGTAGGGGAAATGAAGGAAATTTTGAAGAAATGTAGAAAGGAAACTTGTATGTTTCCAGTTTCGACTTTCGGCCTGGAAGTAAAAAGCTATTTGTCTCTTCTGTCTCTACTCTCTTCTTCTACCGCTACCACTACCACTACCACTACCACTACCGCTGAATAGAGAGAAAGATTGACATTCTCCCTTTGGGATCTTTTCCAAGTTATTGAAAGAGATTATACTTATCATCATACATATTAACCGTATATTCCACACTCTCTCGCTCGCTCTTTTGGACGATCCTCTTAAACTTGCTCGCGATTACATGACAAATGTCTAGTATCTAGTTTCACAAACTCGTGCGTGTAGTAAATATCCCCCCTTAACTTGGTATACCATATAGAATATATAACATGATCCATGTATACAAATATATACTATGGACGTAAAGGAAACAAAGTAAATTATATACATACAGAAAATCCCATAACCAGCACAAAAAATCCACAATCCACAGAGAACACCAAACCAAACCAAAACCACGAGGATGAAGAGGAAAAGTCAAGTAGTCAAGTAGTCAAGTAGTCCTTCATCGTTATCGTCTATCGTCGTCACCCAAAATCTGAGAAATCCTTGAGGCATGAAAACGATTCATGTTCAATCTCCAATGTTCAATGTTCAGTGGTTGGTTAGATATTGACACTGGAGACTGGAGAGAGAATGTCACTTCCTTCACACAAATAAATACGAACACCGCTAGTTGTATCTTTCACTCTTCTTTTATGTATACACGCGTACAGACAAGATATTAGACATTCTGTTTACTATGCAGGACAAAAGTCTACATTCTGCACTTTACAGTCTACAGTCTAGAGTCTACAGCCTACATTCTGCATAGCCTGAAATGACTCGACTTTCACAACTTTTGTTCTTTCTTTTATTGTTCTACAGTCTACAGTCTACATTCTACATGACATCAATAATCAAGAATAACATGAACAATTCTTAGTTTCACTCCATGTATTTGGAAAAACCAACAACGAGACATGAGAAATGAGGTGAAATGTCTAGTGTCTAGTGTCTAGTGTCTAGTTGTAAAACATGTTATAATTTGTACATGTAAAATGTAATCTTTACCTTTTGACATCAAATTGAAGCGTCGCAAGTCTAGATTCTAGATTCTAGTTTCTAGTTCTAGACTCAACTCCGACTCAACTCTGCCGACATGTTTGAAACGTCTAGCAGAGAAGTTAAGACAAAAAAATCCAGCGGTTTCTGCAGAAAACTCAAATAATATGTATAACATGTATAATGGCTAGACTATAGATTCTAGATTCTAGATTCTATGGGAATGGAAAATGATAGAGGAAACAATAATCAAAATTCCAAAGGAGGGTGTAATAATAATATCATAATGAGTCATGTTTAAATACCCTCCGGAGGAAAGAAATTTGAACATTTGTTATAACTATCCATTTTCTCCTTCTATCAAAATTCAGCGTTTTAGTACTTGCGACTTGATGCAAAATGAAATCTGAATCAACTCGAGTGTAAAGAAACTATCCGCAATCCCCAGTCCGCCTACACATTGTACGATGTACAAGCCCAAAGTAAAGACTTGTACACTCTAAAAGGCCATTGTTTAATGTTTAGAGTTTGAAGCAATTAACAATTAAATCAAGTGAAATGGAGCAACTTTATTGTTTCTTTTACAGCACTTTGATGCTTGTTTTTTGGTGTTTGGAGAGACGCACCACTTTTCTACAACACGCTAGTTGCTAATTTAGGTTTTAGTCTGTAGTTTGTAGTAGAAACTTTGAATTTTTATGAGCTTGGAAATTCAAAATTCAAAACTCAAAAGCTTGTAGTGTAATGATAATATCATCAAGGATTATAAAAGGGTGGCCGTCCAATGTGTAATGTGTAAAGTGTGGTGTGTAGTGTGTGGTGACAGCGTCAGCAAAGCTACTCATATAATCAAGTAGCTATAAGCAGATTATCAACACTTTACAGACAAGCTCAAAACTCAAAAGGGACAAATGACAAAACGTTTTATCAAAGTATTAAAACTGAAAATGTGAAGCGTTAGAGCCCAAAGGAACAAACTGAAAGTCAAAGTCATATTATTTGTACTTTGTCGGTGTCTCTGGCCTTTGAATTTTGAATTTTGAATCTAAATCGGATTCTGGATCTAGATTTAAATATTTGCTTAGTACATTTAGACCATAGTTGTTGGGCATTAAATATTAATCCGTCTACATTTTTTATGGGGCGAATTATTAACAATGAAGAAAAGGGCAAGTGGTCTACAGTCTACGGTCTACAGTCTACAGTCTACAAACAAATCAAAGGTTGTAAAACAAAAAGGTCATGTTCTGTACAGTGTACATGTAATTCAGGAGCGGAAAAATAGAAAAGTTTGCCAAGAAAAGGCGGAACAAGTTAATATGACTCGTCTCATTGTAAAATGTAAAAGTATTGCGTTGAAAGAGACTCGAGACTCGAGACTCGAGTCAACAGTCACGAATCAAGAGCCAAGAGGCGAGACAGAGAAGGAGACATTCGTTTTGTGTCGTAAAACATGTAAACAATGGACAATGTATTGTATGAACTCTTGACTCCTTTTTGTTTTATTTTTTTCCTGGTTCTCGGCTCGTCTTTCGTCTGGCTTAAAACTTCAAACTCCAAACTCGGAAACAAAGCAAAAGCAAAACGCAGTGGAAAATATGCAGACATTTAATGTTTAATTCTCTTTCTTTTTATTACTCCTGTGTATTATGTATTATTTATTATTTCCATTGTTACTTTTAGTTTTTAGTATTTTGCTCTGCCATACATTTTCCCGCTTGTAAAAAATGACTACAAATATGCATTAAATGTGACAGAGAATGGGAAATAAAGGAAAAACAGTGCAATCAGTTTCATTTGCACATGAAAAATGAAAAGTAATAATGAAAAATTTTTGTCATGTGGATTGAATTCAAAATTTGTAAGATATGGAATATTGAGCATTGAGTAAGAGGCTAAATGTCAAGTATTAAAAATTAAAATGTGCATGTTGTAACAAAGCTACTGATGCTAAATTAAATATCTGCATTACAAACTACAAACTACAAAACTTGTACAAAATTGCAGATTTTTCTCATGTATTTGAATTTAACTTTGAATATAAAATGTGAGTCGTAATCGTGAATTTAAATTTTGTGACTACTCAGCAATAAAATCATGTGGATTTTTGGAACGAGCTCAAAATCTCTCCATTTCATATAAAATATTAAATAAAGATGATGAAGGAATGAGAAATGCATTTTTGTAGCGAAGGTTTTATTACTGTTTCAGCATTTCATTGCTCTCTCTAAAAGAAATAAAGTAGAAAACCAAATGAAGGGCTTTTCCGCTTTTCACATTTTTAACACAGTTGGATTTTAGATTACGTAAATTATTTTTTAACATGATAAAAGATAAAACTCAAAGATAGAATCAACTCAAATGCCAAACGCCAAATGCCAAATACCAACTACGGAATCCGAAATGGAATGGATGTGAATTTTCCAGTAGTAAAAAATGTGTTAGCTGTTGTTTGGTAGAATCTAGAACAAAAAAAAATCCACATCTGCATGAAAATGGAATTGAAAAAAATAATAATTTGTATTCAAAAATTAAATGCACAGCACTCTTATTCAAATTCAAAGATTAAATATGTACTGTAGATTTTTTACGGCTGCACACTCTACATTTTACACTTTACATTATACACACATTAATTCAGGCGAAAATAAGCAAGAAGCAAGAGCTTTGTAGATGGATTTATATAGACTTTAAGGCTAACATGATGTATGTTGTATGGTATGTATATTATTATGTGCTGTATCCACATGATCGCCCATCCAATTTCAACTTTGCACTCTGCACCTGACTCTGATCCCGAGAGAAAATTCAAACTGATTCGAAAAAATAAGAATGTCACCCTCTCACACATCCACACACAGAGACAATATACAATATACAATTGCAATATCCGTCTCTCTTCTCTCTTATGTATTTAATTTGAAATCTGAAATACTCTATTATAAAAGAATTGAATGAACCGTTCACTTCTAACTTGACTACTTATATGAAAAAATATATACAACAAAATGTTAGAGTTCCTTATTTCTAGATTCTAGATCTGCTACAAAAATGGTCAACAGTCAACGGTATTCTTTATACATACGTTTTTACTATTTACTATTTACAAACAATGCAAGCAAAACGAACATGAATCGAATCGACTGTCTTCAGTTTTGATTTAGTTTCCAACTTCTAAAAGCGGACAGCGAGATCGAGCATCGAGCATCGAGCATCGAGCATCGAGTGTCGAGTCTCGAGCGTCCAGACAAGAAGAAGCAGAAACTCAATCAATAAATCGGCCAAGCGAAAATAAACACTTTTTCATTCATTTATCTTGTAGTTTCTCTCTTCTCAATTCTTGGTATCTTTTTCTAAATACTAAATCCACGGTTCCAATTTGTCTTCTCTTACCCACGACTCCCGACTCCAAACTCCGGTCCTTCAGCTGAAATTACATGTACATTGTACATTGTACAATTTAAATTCTAAACTTTTGTCCGGGATCTATAATTCTGTTCATGTAAAAAGTAAAAACGGTAAAACATTGAAATGTACACAATACATAATATTATGTATTCCATGTATGAAAAAAACTTATATTTATGTATGAGTTGGTAATTAGGATTCATAAGTAAGTGGAGTGGCAGGCAGCAGTGTTGTATCAAAGTATCAAAGTATCATAGTATCATAGTATCGCACGCACCCCTTTGATCGCTTTAGGATCAGCACCCTTTCTTTTATCTGGAATAACTATGTTATTCAATTTTTACGCTTCTTCTTTCCACTTGGAAATGGTTTACCCATGGATTCGAGGATCCGAGAAAGGGAGATCGAGACAGCAGCAGAGACAGTTGAAGAAAACGAAGAGGAAGAATGAACAAGAAAAAAGATAGGAGAGGGATGATCGGGAGCTGGGCAAATAGATCATCGTCTGTATCAAATCGAATTAGGGAGATGGATAGCAAATTTAGAGTGATACTGTTCACTGTTCAATGTACAGAACTAAACTGGGGAGAAGGAGACACAGTTCGGTCGAGTGAATGTCCATGTCCTTGTTTTCACAATGTACTAATATACTTTTCAAGATACATGATGCATTGTGTATTGTATGATATGCACTATTTGTGCTATCATACATGTTTGTGATGTACAGTGAGAAACCAACCTGTGATTTCGGATTTCGGATTCTAGATTTACTTCTACTTTTACATTCTACATCCACGTCCAGCAAAATAAAACGTGTTGGGAATAAGGGACGCAACTAAATCAAATCAGTTCCGTGTTCAGTGTTCAGTGCAAGGGATACTCTCATTTATACAAGTGTGCAAGTGTGAAAATCTATCAGTGTCCAATAAAAGTAACTTGTTCCCATTTTCCATATCAAATTTTCATGCAAAACATGAATAACGTAAAGAAAATTTTTTATAATACCATGCACAGATTTTACTTTACTATTTATAGAAGAAACAAAAGTATAATAATTCTACAACAAAAAGAATTTTGAATAAAAAAGTACCTTGAAATTGAGAAGAAGAAAAAGATATCAAAATCGACGTAATAACAATTTTTTATGAAAAGCCGACATTTTTTTGTGATTGAAATTGTTAATGATCTTGATTTTTTGATGAAAAGTATTTACAATGTACAATGTATAATCTAGGTAGAAAGTAAATAGAGAATAATAAAGCAAACAGAGAAAGTCAAATGTTAAACGCTCAATGCTCAATGCTTAATTGTAAACAGAGACGTGCGTTTATGTATCGTTGAATGAATGGTTTAAACCTGCTAATGTGTGAATAATGTGGTGTAACAGCTCAAAGCTCAAAGCTCAATGCTCAAGATTATGGAGCAAAGTGAGGGAGTTTACGCTACAGTTCACCCCTTTTATCTCTATATCTTTCGGCTGCAAAGTGTAAATACTAAACACGGGCGCCCGCATTCAAATCCAAAATATACATATTTATTTAATGTTTATAGTGAGCTCTTGAGCTCCGTGCCTTGTCAGTGGAATTTCTAACGAGAATGCCTTTCCGATTTCCGAAGCACAAGGCACAAAGCACGGAGTCAAGTAAATCCAATTGAAAATTCACATCTCATTCCTCCGTTTATTCAATAACCGCAAATACTCACTACTCACTTCTCAAAACCCAAACACATTCACACTCATGTAAATCCAAGGGAAAATATTGCATACATATTATTCACTATTACACTATCATTGTACAGTATGTATTTGTTTAAAAAAAGTTGTTTCTGTTCTTTTTTCCCTCGTACAAACAGTTTGCAGGGTATAATATACATTGTGCAATGGAAAAATGTATGCAATTTGCATGGTACAAATAAAATGTCGCATTTTGTATGAAACTTGAATGCTCTTATGCAGTCAAACAGTTCTCTTGAAGTTGCTTTACATGTTCAATGTACAATGTACTAGTACAGTGAGCAGTGAGCACAATGTTCAACGGGTAGAGGCTAGAAGGAAGCTCCATGATACGATATGAAATATAAAGTGTGAAAAGCCCCTACTTTCACTTTCACTTTGACCAATTTGCTAGGCTAAGCTTTTAAAGGAATTGGGAATATGAAATGTAGGATGTGAGTTGTTCAGACCTTGGATGGATGTGGAATGGATATGGATATGAATGTGGATTATGCTGCATAAAACTACTTGCGATGAATGAGTGTCTGACTCAAAATCTCTGATAAATACTCACGCACTCTTAGAGAATGAGAAGTAGATGGAAAAGAAGGGAATCTTCTCTCTGCTGCTCTCGCTGTCTCGGTCTCGGTCTCTATCTCTGGCCTTTTACCATGAAAAACATGAACATGAAATAATTTGCCGAAATCATAAAACAATTTAATCCTCCTGTCACTCTCGTCCGACTGATATTCCGTTTGATAAATGTGGTCAAATCTCATTTTACTTGTCCCATTTCAACTCTCGAATCTAGATTATAGACTCTGGATTCTAGACTCTGGATCTATCATCATTCGATAACTAAAGGAACCAGCACTGATTTCCGAGTTGAGAGCCCCTACTCAATACTCTTATTGTTAATATTTTGTTTTACATAATATATTTTCATGATACTTTAAAAATCAACGATAAAGTTTTTGTTATTCAAGATCCTTCATGTTTGATATTATAACATTCCGTTTTCTCTGTTTTTTTATTCATTCTTGTATCGTAGATCGTACATTGTACATTGAACATTGTACATGACAATAATAAGATTTTTATGTGCATTTTTTTATTTTTGATTGTATTATTTAACAAGAAAATTTCATAAAATGTTTGACATGACATGTGTATTTCTGAATGGTGAATGGTGACTGGTGACTTGTGACATTGACTAAACTGATATTTAAAAAGTTGCTGAAGATGGAATAGTTGAAAATTGAAAGTTTATTTGAAATTAACAGGACTTTGTTGTGGTTGACTTGAATAGGCGAGTGGAGAGCGTACTTTTTCCGTATTATTACTACTACTACTGTTATTATTATTATTTACATTGTTTGCATTGGTGGGTGAGGTGAGGATGGGTGAGGCACTGCTATTAGCTGAAACTGATAGAGATGCAGAACCAGAACCAGAACCAGGAGTGGAACCGGAACCGGAAATGGCCAATCTGGAATAAGTTGAAGAATTACTACCACTATTATTATTACTATTGACACTCGTGTTCTGACTAGTCCCGTTTTGAGCCTCATAGGCTGACATTATAGCTGGAGTTGGGACGGGAATCCCTGCGGTTTGATTCATATAGGCGATGATTCTCCTCAATTCTTCCAGTGCATTAGCCTGCATTAGAATGTAGTTTTTGGCAAGGAGGAGGGTTGCAATCTTACTTAGTTTCCTCACACTGGGAGAATGGGCATAGGGAATCACACCACGAAGTTCATCCAGGGCATCATTCAAATCATGCATTCGTCTCCTCTCTCTCGCGTTGATACTGAGTCGCACTGTCTTGCCCTGTCGATTCTTCTTGGATGAACCCTTTCCCGCATTACCACCACCACTACTATTATTATTGTTGTTGTTGTTATTCTTGGCACCGGATGTCTTAGTGTTGCCACCTCGTTCCTCATGATGATGACTGGGGTTGTGATGGGAAGGGAGATGATGATGAGGAAGAAGTTCCATCGGTCGATTATTTTCATCCGACTCGGTGGTCATTGTCATCGTCATCGCCTTGCTGCCGACGATCCCATTCGGACTATTTAGATAGCGGTCACTTCTTGATATATAACTCTCACTGTCACTGCCACCACTGTTTGAAGAGCGCTCTCTTCCCACGTCCAATTCAAATTTCGAGTCCTCACAATCTGACCCTGTCCCACCGTCCGAAGTCATGTCCGCACGACTGATGGACAGTTTACAATCCATTGTGAAGGGATCTAGCGATGCTAAAGATGGCACATTGTTTAGGGCGGCTTGATATCTTGCGGCGGATGCAGGAGGATGATGCGACTGTTGTTGTTGTGGGTTCGGCTGGTTCTGGTTTTGGCTCTGGTTTTGACTTTGACTTTGACTAGGATTTGGATTTGGATTTGGAGTGGCCGCTGACGGATTTGATTGTTGAAATCCAATGGGATTGGATGGAGAAAGATGATGATGGTGCGGATGATGTGGATTATGACTGCCTTGTGCAACGATGGATGAGAGATTTGCATACATTGCGGATGCACTTTGAGGACCTAATTTTGTGGTCAAATGACCGCCAACTCCACCTCCACCAGCAGAAACAGCGACAGAACTGTGATGACGAAATGCCGAGTTGCCCGAGGCTGCTGCAGCGGCCGCAAATTCACGGAAGTGACGATGTTGCTCTAGGAAATCCGAAGTTGGAGTTGGAATCCCTCCAGATTTTCCATCCGAAAGGGTGTTGCTAGGACTTCCCAGGTGCTGATGATGAGAGATGAGATCACTGATGGTCATCAAAGACGACGGGGTGTAGGGAAGAGCTGGAAATGCTTCCATTTTATCCACTTTTACAAAATCACAAATGACTATAATCTGTTTACAAAACGTCACAAGACGACACAATTCACCTTTTCACAAACTCTTTGAATATTTGAAGTCCTGTACCAGGCATAAACTTTACAGTTTTATTCAAGTTGCTCCAGCTTGACCTTTTATTTAATTTATAAAAGCACACTTCAGTTTTAGTCCTCTTGACAAACGCTACTGAGAAATACACTAGTATTGGTATTGATATTGATATTTATTATAAAGTTAAAGTTGATTCAAATAGAAAGAATTACACGCGCCACACAAAACTGAGAAATGGCTAATTATATTTGTTTGTTTGTTTTTATGAATTCACAGAATGTATTTCAACTATTAACTGTTTTTGTGAGTTTCTAGTGTCTACACGAACGTGAGAGGTGTAAAATACCAGTGGAAAGATAGTGGAATCGGTGGATTTGACACTTGCACAGAGTAAATAATGTGTGTGTGGGTTTAGAAGCTTAAAGCTGGTAATCGCTCAGAGTCAAACCAAAGTTTACAGTCCCGTTTACAGCTCAAAAAATGTTATCCACATTTATCCTCCAGTCTCGAATCTCCAGTCTCCAGTCACTTTCCCTGTTTCCACTTGCCAGTTTCCAGGTTCCAGTGGAGAACATGAAAAAGGAGCAAAAGAAACCACAGTGAACAGCAGCCAGCAAAGAGTGCAGAGTGAACAGCGCAGTTCCTTCCTTCTCTCGCCTTGTGAAATCAAATCTAGACTGTTTTTGGGACGGCTTCCGAACTCCGAACCAACTCACAACCAACCAATTACATTAGTCCCTCCCTCCCGTCGACCCTTCCACTTGTATCCACAATCCACAATCCACAATAATACATTTGTACAGCTGTGCATTGTGGATTGTGGATACATCCAACGTCTAACATCTAACAGGAGCCAAAAATGCTCAAGTGTCAAGTGTCTCCACTTGTGTAATGTAACTTATAACTTTATATACTGTGGATTGTAGATTGTAGATTGTAGATTTTTTGAACCTACTTTGAACTTACTGAACCTAGAAACTAGAAAGAAAAAGTCAGGCCAAATTCATTTCTCTTGCCACTGAACTCTACCATTAACCAAAGGGAGTTTGGAAAAAAACAAAGCAGGCATTTTTGGAAATTTCATCAAGAATAAAAATGATCCTTCTTTTTGTTAAAACAGATAACCAAAAATAAACAAAATAAATCGACACATTTTACAGCTTGTCACTTGTATTGTCCCGTGGTTTTTTTCTCCCTCGTAATTCGTAATTCGTAATTCCTAATTAATTTGAACAACGTGAATCCGTGGGATAATTGGGGCTAACAACATGAAATAGTCCGAGTCGGAATTACACATGTAACATGTACAATGTACAAGTGTATGTTTGAGTTGGCTTGTTTTGGTTTCTCCACTCTTGTTGCATTTAGCTTGGATTGACTTGACTTGACTTGGCTCTCCAGAGTGAGAAACCCCGGAAAATCAGTATTAGTTAATTCAATTTGCCCTCACCACAAAGTTGACTCGCTCAGGACTCACTCAGAACGACGTGCTCAGAATCTTTAGATTTGGATACAAGATAAAAGATAGACGATGCACAGTAAGACAGAGAGAGAGAGAGAGAGAAAGTTGATTGTTCTCAGGATTTAAGTGGTTTTCTCTCTATTTTCCTCGGTGTCTTAACATTCTCTCTCCTGTCTCCTCTCTCCTTTATCTTTATTTCCTCTCCCCTTTGTCCGCAAAACTGAATCAAACTGAGCGCTGAGTGGCTGGAAGAAGGCATCTCTATTCTGGATTCCAGATTCAAGGCTAAAAGACACTAGACACTAGACACTAGATAGTAGATTGTCGAGTGCAGAGATACACACTATTATTACTCGATTTGGACGCTTTATCACGTCCCATTACATTTCATTACATTAAATCTCTCAAACTCAAACGCAACCAAAGTAACTCGAGTTACTTGGACAAACTTGAGAATTGAATTGAGAAAAGATTTATTCAGCAAATCCACCTAAATAAACTATGGAACATTGAAGATTGAAGGAAATGCTAAAGGCAGAGGCGAGAAATTATACAAGTTCTGTATCCATGTTTCCGTTTCATATTACTTCCCTGAGGAAAATTCTGAATACACTTGTTTCTATAGAGTTTTTGGCCGAAAAGTGCATAGGATTTGATAAAC
>JAQGBH010002971.1:0-21752 GCA_034698265.1 Sminthurinus aureus | reverse complement strand
TAAAGAACGAGCGCTATCCGTGATCCGGGCCGACGTCCCCCATACATAAGGCCCCTGAACGGATAGCATGCTATCAAATACGGATGATAAAATTATCATGATTTCAAAAAAATTTAAGACGATGTAATTGTACAATTTTTTATTAATTCACGTCACAAAATTCATAATTCAAATTGCAGTTGCCTACTATCTTGGAACAAAAAATTCTGCTGCATACATTATTAACCCTTTTCGTCTACAGCTTACACCGTTCTCGTAATGTACGACATTTGCAGTTTCCATTCTTTAGTATAATATACGACGACTGAGAAAGTAATGAAAGTACATCATTTTTGGTATATTCTAAGAGATACGCTTTGTAGTTTTATTTTCTTGTAGTATGTGAGAGACAACGTCACTGTGGGGCTAAATAAAAAATATCACAAAATTCTGACGTGAATCGGAAAGTCGCTACTTGCCTACTATCTATTCAACATTATAGTACCTAACAAAATTTAGTTTTGACAATGCTGTATGAATCTATTTTTTTCTATTTTTCTACCTTTTTTCAGGATGAAATGCAAATTGAAATGGCAAAGGTAAAATGCTGTTCTCTAAATCCGTAACTCTTTGAAAACATGCATCACAATTCACAACACATAAGTAATAATTATGTAATCCTACATTCAAATTTAATGTATAATCTGTATCCAGCATGTTTTAATTCTGTGTCATTTCTCAGGCACTGTATGCAAACATAAGAAATGAAATAAGGAAAGCAGTGGACATGCGGTTGAACAGTATTGTAAAACAGTACGAGAATGGAAAGTTGAATCTTCAAGATAATAATGGAGATGGTGAAATGAACAGACCAATATCAAATAACAATCAAAACCCACCAGTTCCCAATCCGAATAATAATGGTCGATATGGACCTGTAAGACCTCCGATACCACATGACTCAATAAATGCCAAATATATACAACCAAATGGGCCTTTTCCTCCTCCTCAACAACCTCAACCTCCAAGGCTACCACCAGGACAACCACAACAACCTCGACCTTTCCAACCTGGAAATCCGTGGGGAAATCAAAGGCCTCCTCCTCCTGGGTACTTGAATCATCAACAGCGACCACCATTTAATCAACTTCCACCTCACTTGCAGCATCCTCTTCCTCGTCATCCTGTTCAACCACAACAACAACAATTCAGACCTCCACAAGGATGAATTTGATGTGAAATTAAAAATTAAATATGCCCTTGTCCTTTTGTATTTTGGATCATAGTGAAAAGTGAAAATATTTAAAAAAACACAATAAAAACAATCAACAACAGAGATTACTGAATGTGAAGCTATAATGAAAATTATTCTTTGTTCTGCAAAGTGTGTACTTAAATGCACTTTTTGTGCATAGGAATAATAATTAATCATCCAACAGATTTTACTCAGAACTCAGAAGCTCAGAAATATCACAACTCGTGTCTCATGCGTAATTTTCATTAGAGAACAGTAACTGTTGCAATTTGCAATGTGCAAAGGCAGTATAATTTGCCAATCTGTTGACTAGATAAACAGATTTATGTTGTGATATAAGCTAGTAATGAGTGCTAAGTACACAATGTGAAGCTTTCGATGTATTTGCTGTGAAAAAACTCGGCATTTTGGCAAACACCTCATCTTTCATACAAAATACAAATGATCTGCATCTGCATTATTTATGATGATTGAGAAGCAAAACATTCACTGGCAATGATTGTTCTCTGTAGATTATTCTAGTTTCTAGTCTATAGTCTATTTATCCACGGACATAATATGCATCAGACAGAGAGCTTGTGTCACAAAACACTTAAGTAAAGTACAATGTATTATACAGTATGCAATCTATTTTTTACATGAGTGTCGCCATTCACAGGTAATTGGTAAATGGTAATGCCGATGACTAATTGTAGTGTAGAATATTGTCATCATATGGAACAGCAAACAGAAGCCAATTGAAAAAAAAACAATTCAAAAGACTTTGGCGATATGCTTGTGAGACTAGAAAATTTAGAAATGATTGGAAACATTGCACTTTCTGGGTTTCTTTTAACTATTTTTCCCTATTTGATTGACGGAGGGGATGTCCCAGTTTTAAATACATGTCGTGAGTACTTTGCATTTTATATTTTTTAAACTTTTCACATAACACATCATTACGTGTGTGGGGATTGCGAATTCATTTTTTAAAACATTTGGTACTTGTCTTTTGTTGATTGTTACACACAGCTTCAGAACACTCGGGGACCGTAAACGGATTTACAGTTGATGAGTGTACTCAATTTCCATGTACGGTGAGTTCAAAATTCAAATTGATTCGATTAAAAAATAACTACTGTTTACTGATATTTTTTGAGGCATAAATTGGATGAATTACAAAAGGTTGTTAAAATTTGGCGTAGGTGAGACGTGAAAAACGATACTTTGCTGCTTTTAGTTTTAATCCAAGTAAGTCTCATTTGATTATCATTTATCAACAATCAGCAGTTTTGACTATTTTATTATTTATCTGAGCCTTTTGATTCTCTTGAACCTTGAATTTGTTTTTTATTTTCTATGAAAAAAGGCAAAAATCGGCCATGGCTTCGGATTCGTTGTGGAACTTTGTACTATGGACAGGCTCAAACTTTGAGGGATATCAATGCATGTGATCATTTATCCGAAGGAAAATGTCCATTTGTTGTGGGGCAAAATTATACGTAAGTTTCATTTGATTATCATTTATCAACAATCAACAGTTTTGACTTTTTTTGCTATTTATCTGAATCTTGAATCTCTGTTATTATTGAATTTGTTTTTTATTTTCTATGAAAAAAGGTACGCCACGTCATTTAAAGTTCCATATTACGTCCCACCTTCAACCTACTCGATCGCTTGTCAAATGGTGTGAAAATATTTCTTTTCAAAAAATTTTTGATGAAAATGATGATTATAAATTATAATATGTAGATGATATTATATGAAGGGACATCAGCTCTGAACGGAATTCATAATTCATAATACTTTGAGACTTTTATTATTATACAGGTGGACGAAGAAGGCAAATATTTAATGTGTGGATCTGGAGCTGTTCGACTTATTTAAATTTTCTCATGTCGATAATCAATAATGAATCGCAAATAAAAAATAAAATTAGGAACCATGATTTTACATTTTATTTATAGCAAAATACAAAATACAAAACACGTACGATTATAAGACATAACACGTAATTTAAAAATAGCATCCAACTTTGATTTTTCAAAATCCGTATTAAAAATTGAAAATTCAATGCACAATCACTAACTTAACTTGAATACAAAAATGTGATATTATTATTATTATTATTTACCCCTGACGTTTCCATTTTTAATGGATTTAAATTGCTTATAAAAAATTATTTAGTATTAAAATGCTTGTAGTACAAATCATCAAGACGAAGTGATTCCTTTTGAAAATAAGCGACATCCTCTGGATTCGGGATGACAAATGGATGAGAAAGTTGCTGTTGTTGAATTAGTTTACTAGAGAGATCTCCTGACGTTGAAACGGTTGAAATGTCTAAGCCGTCACCTTCACTCCGACTCAAATTGGCGATATTAAACGAACTCAGGGATTTCATGCAGCCCGGACAAAGAGATTGATCTCGAAGTTTCTCTAAAAATTCCTTCTCTCTCATCAATTCCGTCTTTTCCTGGATTAGTTTTTGCTCCCGAACCCTCAGGCGGGAATCGGATGCATATTGTTGTTCTTTCAAAGCTGCTCGCTCTTTGTCCAGTTCTGAAAGTCTCCTCGTCCCTTCCATCGCTTTGGACGATTCTACTCTCCGGACTTCTTCTGCTTGCTTAAAAATCAAAGACAAAGAGAGGAAAAACGTTAAAAAATTCCATACCAGTAATAAAAAATAAATAATAAGAATAATTTGATAATTTTCAAGCAAAGTAACATACTTTTTTCATATCTTCTGCTTCTGCAATTTTAACACGGAATTCTACTTCCAAATCCCTGAGGCGATTTTTCTCCCGCTCAAAATCCATTTTATCCCTTTCCAAATTAATTCGTTCTTCATTCAGTTTCCTCCTTTCGACATTCATCTGAGCGATGGAGTCGGAAAGAGAATTTCTCTCCTCTTTTAATAATTTTAGTTCCATTTCATTCTGTTGTTGTTGCTGTTGGAGAAATTGTTGATTCTGATTTTGATTTTGGAACTGTTGTGAACTGTTTACATGCGGATGGTTCATACTCATATTTAGTTCAGAGGCGAGAGATGAACGAGCATTTTGAACTTGGATTAGGGTTTGGAGTTCTCGCATCGATTTCATTATCTGCTTTTGATCCTCTTCTAAATTTACATAGGATTTCTACAAAGGAAAATCAAAAATTATAATAAAAAAATAATAATAAATGATAATAATATTTAAATTTTAAATTTAATCCGAGTAAACATAAAAAAAATTATTAGGATTTACTTGAGCAACTTCATTTTTAGCCTCGAGATCGTATAAAACCCGCCGAACATCTTTCCGAAATTCCTTGAGTTGACTCGCAATCTTGTCCTTTTTATTCGAACTTTCCTCATTTGTATACTGAAGAGTTTGAGCAATTGAAGTGACGGTGGCCTTTACAACCGTTTCTTTCATCTTTCTCTGTTGTTTGTGTAGTCTGGTGAGTTCCACTTGAAGTTTTTTATCTGATTCTAAAATATAAAATAAAAAGGTTTTTTCTTTTAATTTTTTTGTTTTTTCTTTATTTTAATCAAATTAATGAATAATATTTTTATGTTTTATATTCTTTTTACCAATAATCTGCATATTTTTTTTGGACTCTTCCTCCATTTTGAATTTGGCGAATGAATCCAATTTTTTTTGAAGACCATCGAGTTTCAATACCAGTTCTTTGGGGATCTCAGCTTCTCGGCCCGCATCTTTCAAATGTGGAAGTTGTTGAACCACCGTGTTTTCAACGAGTTTGGGAAGAGATGACTCTACAGTCTGTAAAAATGTGTTTAGTCTCTCCTGGAGAATTTTATCAATGTCCTGGACAATATTGGCAGTGTTGAATGCAACTGGAGGATTATTACTACTATCATTTGCGTTTTGATTATAAACACCTCGTGGTGAATTAGCCTCGGATGCATTTTGATTCGATAGGGTAATGTTCGGCGTATAGGAGAGGGATTTTTCACCCTGATATTTCATTTGATTTTGGAGATGTTGAGTGAAACTGGCCATGGCTGACAATTCGTTTTGATAACGTTGTGGTAGTTTTGACTCCGTGTCCAAAAGTTCATTCTATTTTTACATGAAAAATATGAGAGGAAAATGATTAAAAAAAAAATAAAAAAAAAAAAATAATAAATAATAAGTAAATTTATTACGTTAAAATACCTTGAGCCTTTCGATTCGTGAATCATATTCCTTGTGAATAACTTTGATTTCCTCTCTCAAAAGTTCTTCTTTCCTTGAATGAGATTGTGAGACACATTCCAGTTGCTCCTGATAACTTTTCTCTTGCATTTCCAGTTGTGTCATATAAAGGGATTTTAAACTATTACACATGGACTTGAGCTCATCCTCATCAATCAAATTGCTCGGGAGGTTTAACATGTTGTGAGGTCTGGCTTGTTCTACATATACGTGGGTGGGTGCGGGTGCAGAAGATCCAGCTGCAGTTGCTGCCTTCTTCTTTGTAGTTCTTTGTGTTGTTTGAGCTGGAGGATTCAAATTTGGCGGGAGGGATCGTTCAGGGTTCGTTTCAAGAGACATTGGTTCCGACTCCTCAACTCCACTTGATTTTTTACTGAGGAAGGGTAAAACGTCTACAATAGATTTACCAGAGGACTGTTGCTGTTGCTGTGGTTGATATGGTTGTTGTTGGGTCATGGATGTAGGTGGCGTTGATGCTGTTTTGGCTTGTGGTCTTGAAAGGGGGGATGGGACTCCGATTCCGACTCCATCTAGTGCAGAGTCGTTCGTCCCGGTACTTTCACGAGATAAAGCGGCTTTCTGAAGGAGACGACTCCGGAAATCTGAGCCTGGTTCAGGTCTGTCAAATGTCTCAGCTTTTGTATTTAATATAGAGGGCGCAGGGGCTGTTGACGTTGAAGTTACGGGTTTTGTGGGTTTGGGCCAAAAATCATCATCAAGATCAAAACCTAAAGTTCCTTTTGCAGATTTCATAGCGGCTGCTTTAGTTGGACTAGTTGGATTCTCTTTTTCTTTTTTATTTCCAATTCCAGTTCCAGGGACTTTGAAAGGTTTTCCACGCGGTTCATTTACACTTTGAAGAAGTTCATCCACATCATCGTCATCATCAAAATTCACTGTAGTGTTTGTAGTTGATGGGAGACCGGGTTTTCTCTTTGGAGAGAGTGTCGGACTTAGAGAAATGTCACCACCGCCACCAACACTTCCAGAAATTCCAAGCCAGTCTGATTTCCCAGATCCTGTAACTCCAGTTCCAGATGAAACTCCAGCTCCAAACGCTTTCGGAGTTGACATAAAATTTGGCGTTGGCGATGGATTGGGCGAGATGGACGTGTCAAAATCACCAGGTCCTTGTAATAGATTTGAAATTAGATTTGGCTTGGATGTGCTTGACTTTGTACTTTGATCGACCAGGGATGTGTTCTCAAAACGAACGGATTTTAAAGGATCCTGTAAATCGTAAATCGTAATTTAAAAATGATCATACAAAGTACAAAAGTCTCGTATGTAAAAAAAAAGAAATGTAATAAAATGGAAAATTCAATGCAGATAGAAAAAAATAGTTGATTATTGATTATTGATTACTTTGCTAGGTGAGCCGAAAGTTGGACCTTTATTTTTTAAATCTGAGAGTTTAAAACCTCCACCACTGTAATTGACTTTAAATCCATTCCCGTCACTATTCAAGGTCAATTTTTTTGCAGGAGCGGCAGGTGGCAGGTCACCACCACCAGCATTTAAAGCAAGGTCATCAGTTTTTCCATCCACTCCTCCTCCAGTTGTATTCGTAGTCGGCTTACTCTTTGACTTTGCAGTGCCGGCAGTGTCTATCTCCTGGAATTTAATAGTACCACGTGCAAATTAAGTATTTCATGTTTCATATTATTCACACATTGGATAAAAATACGTAAACATTAATATTAGTTTTGTTTTTCATATCACTTACATCTAAAAGCTTGTCTATATCGTCATCAAAGTCAGAGTCAACTGACATTTTTCTCTCAAATTGTCACGGGATTCGAAAGATGCGTAAAGAAACCAAAACGAAATGTACGAAAATAAAAATAAAATGACAGGTAAACGTTCTTCTTCGTCTTCTCGCGATCAAAAGAATCCATCATGTCAGCTTTTTGGTAGAACCATGATATTTTTTACTCTATTTTGTATTATGTATAGTTTTAGTTGGCAGCTGGAGTCTGGAATCTGGAGTCTGGAGTTGGTCCGTATCAACTATCGATATTTGCACTTAATTTTTTAACTCGTACTTATTTCTTCTATTGTAAATTGTAAATTGTAATGTAAAAAGGAACGCGTTAAAAAGTACACTACACACCACGCGACACGTCTAAAATTTTCTACATACCGTACTCAATACTCCATACAAAGTACAAATTTTACGTCTATTTTCTTATGGAACACTCAACTCATGACGGTCACAAATCACACTGAAAAAAAGAATACAATAAAAACTTTTGTTAATTTTCTTCATTTTTTATGCAGATAAAATATTCAGTTCACAAAAAATACAGCATTGCACTGACTTTGGCTTTGAGCTTTGAGACGTTGAGGAATTTATATAGTGGCTGCTACAAAATCTACGACACTGACAATGAAATGAGGCCGCTACCGTGGCCACTTTTGTTGTTTATATTTGAGTCGAGTCGTAAGGAGATCAATATCGACCCGCGCCTTTGTTTACTCCCTGTCGTTACCATGGTAAAGTGTTGCCCATCACCCATCACTAAAAGAGTGCGAGGAACGAGAGACAAGAGTGCTGCATGCGAGTGTGTTCGTTATACTCTTGAGTCTTGACTCTTGACTCTTCCCTTGACATATGCGAGTGAGTGTAGTAATGATGATGTGTGAGGATTAATTTTGTCAGAAATCAAAGATATAAGAGTTAAATTTGATTCCACTAAACATTTAGCCCTCGTGAATTGTTTGGCTTTTTTAGATTTTAGATCATATAAAATGCAAAGCAACGGATTGTAATGGGAAAATTAACATTGGATGCGTTTTTGCGGGTTTTGTGGGATTTTATTCTACATTCAACATATTAAAAGTATCGAAGATCACAGGAAGTATTTGTTGGCATGATTCGATCCGAATAGGACACACATCGTCTCGGCCTTCCCAGCGCGGGACAGCACGTTCTTATATTAGATGCCGCTCGCATATTAGTACAACAAACTGTCTGCACAGTGGATTTCCCTTTACATCCACTATCGTCGTCCTCTCCTCCTCGACCTCCGCCCCCTCTTGACCTGGATCTTGACACTGAATCTTCCCCATAGTCATCTTCCCCTCCATTGGAATCATCAAAACGTCGACTCCTCGACTTTTTCCCTTCCACTTCAGGACATTCTTCCGTCGTTGTTGTGGTCGTACAACATCCATTAGCATCACAAACGACATTATGTCGAACAATTTTCTTCTTCTTTTGCATCTCATACGTGCAATTATAACCCATGATACAGTTGTAAAATCTAAACTGCTGATAGCCCGCAATGTACCAACCCTCCGGACGACAACAATCATCCGAACAACAACAACATGAGTCTGAACAACAACTATTATTCTTACAACAACCATTAGAATTACTATTACAATTATTACAACAACCGTTATTATCACAACAAGAGTTGTTACAACAACAACAACACGGTTTACAGCAATTATTACAACAGTTATTATTATTATTATTATTATTATTATTATTGCAGCATGGTTTTGGACATGCAAAAGGACAAGGGCAGCAAGAAGGCCACGGGATTGGATAAGTTGTCACGGGGCCACAACTGATGCCGCAAGATGGCGGACAACAACAGTTGTTTTGTGGTTGAGGACAACATGGATTTTGATTTTGATTTTGATTTTGTCCACAGCATGGACACGGCGGAGGAGGCTGACAGCAGCATGGATTACACGGATCCTGACAACATTGTGGTTGCTGTTGTTGATTTTGATTTTGATTACAACAACAAGGCGGAGGTTCACATTGGTCACATGGACAACATGGAGGTGGTTCACAACAATAGTCACAAGCTGGAGGAGGGGGAGGGCCGCATTCATTACAAGGAGGTGGACTTGGAGATCTTGATCGTGAAGGGCGACGACTTGGTGGTTTGCTAGTGCAAGGGCAGGGCTCATACCCTTTTGGGCAATCGGGGCATCGTTGGCCAGATGACCTTGGCCCAATGGGCGTTCTAGATCTAGATGGACTTGACCTTTTCCTGGCCGGTCTATAGGGAACCTGGGGTGGTAGGTGAATGGGCTGATTTCGAGGGGGTGGGCATGGGAGGGGCTCTGACCCACAGTCGTTGTTATTATTGTAGTTATTCGTCTCGTAGTTGGGTTGGGCGAATCGCCCTTGGTCGTAGATGGATGATTGCTGTTGTTCGAACACTTGTTGTTGTGGTTGTTGATATCCGCCCATGCTCATGTCATAATTATTATTTCCTCCCCACATTTGATAACACAGTTGAGTCGATGGTTGTGATGGAAAGGGGAATTTTGGGGTGTTTTGTTGTTCTTGTTGTTTTTGATATTGAACATGAGCATTTTGACCTTGCCCTTGGTTGAATATAGATGGGCGTTGAGTGTTACCGAAATTGCTGTGATTGTGATTTGCATACTGAGGAGAATTCATTCCACAACTTGAGAAGGGTCGACCTCGAGCGGATGGATTTTGTATTGATGCAAAATTTGAAGGTGTGGTGGAATGGTAAAAATTGGATGGCGAACCAGGAGCAAAACATTGATTATTATTATTATTAGGAGGAGGATAATTATTAATGTTCTTTGGCGCGTTGTAAGTCATTGGATGTGGATTTTGTGGTGAATTGATTGTTGTTGATGGATTTTGACAGTAGTAATTATTATTATTCGGTTGCATTTGATTTTGATTTTGTGTTTGATTTTGAGGTTGACAGCGTCCACGCTTTGCATCAGAAGGCACTCGACGACAGATTATTTCATAATTTTGGTTTTCATCTGGATCGCTAAATAAATGCAAGAAAACGAATAGAATATGATTTCTTTGAAAAGTGGATAAACCATAAAATATAAAATGGAAATACTTGAATCTTGAATCTACTTTTTACCTTTTGATCCCTTCAACGATGGCTTGAAATGCTTTTTTACACTCCATTTCAATGGTTCTCCCATGATCTTCCACCTTTTCTTGTATCGTCTTCTCCACTTGCACATCAGCCTCATCATCGTCTGTGTAGTAGTCTTCCACTGTAACTTCCTCCTCTATGAAAATGCTGTTATTATTGGCAATGTCCAGGTCATATTCTCTGTCATTCCTTCGTCTGTTTCTGGATCTTGTGCCATTAGTGCAAGTGAGCTTTCTATTTGTTGGATTTTTAGAATTGGTCATTGCATCGATGCATTCATGTGAAATGTAAAAAGCTGAGATCTGACAATGAGTTACGTGCAGTGTAACATTGTAAGTGTAGGATTTAGGACAATCAACTGGAACTAGGATCCAAAGTGCAGTACAATTGTAGGCAAAGAAACTTGTACGGAGTTTGGATTGTGCAGTGTTGAGTGTCAAATGTCAAATCATGAATCAATTGTGCTGAATGCTAGATGCTGATGTAACGGAGGCTTAGAAATTTTCACATTTTCAATTTTGGTTGTAACGTCATGCTAAATCCTAAATTGTGATTCAGTTTGACTTTAATTTTGATTGTGCCGGATGCCAAATGACAAATTTTGAATTTTGAGGCTGTAATTTTAAAATTTGGCCTGCTGGTTCCCGCTAAAAATGAACTGAAAAATGAAGATTATGCATGATACACATAAAACGTAAAATATTGGTTTGGGGTTCTGTTTTCTGAATTATGCAACATTTAAAATTGCTTAGCAACTTTCTGTCAAATGTCAAATACTCAAAAGTCAAACGAGCTCTTCAACTCTGACTGCTGACTGTTGTTTGTGCTTTGTTTGCCTCATGCCATGCATTAATAGGTGACTCACTCGTCAATCAACAATCATTAGCAGTTTATTTTTCCCTTCCAATTCGTTTGGAGTTACAAAAGGTTTGAGAGAGATACAACATAATTATTGGATTGTGACGCTGTCACTGCATGATGCATCAATCTAGAATCTATACTCTAGTAAAATAATGACTAATGACTAACAAAATCTGCTGAATGCTGAACGTTGGCGACTGGCGACGGAAGAGTTCAAAAATCTTTTGCAAAAATACTGTTTCTGATGACTTCATCATTATTTTTCACCTACAGAACTCTAAACTCTATACACTTTATTATGTAATTTTTACAGCTTATGTAGCTGCATTTTTTGATCTATCAAATATCAAATAGTTGGAAACTATGATGTAATTTTGTACTCTGATACTCTGGGTATAAGGGAAACATGAAATAACTATTTGTTTGTATGTATTGTGTATTTTCTGTGGAATATGAATAACGGAAGTATATTAAAACTTGTATACATAGCTAAAGCCTAAAGCACAGGTGTAATGTGTATGGTGTGACTATATTTATTTTTATCTAGAAATTGTTATCTGAAATCTGGATCCATTAAACTAGATAGAGATTAACATTGAGTATTGAAAATTGAGTATTAGAGCATACAACATACAGTGTATAATATAATACACATCAGACAATACACACTGATAACAGTTTGTGCTTTACCCATTACCTGAATCTGAATACGAGTAAATAGTAATAAATCGATCTGCATCGGTTTTTGATACACAAATTTGCATTGTTCATTCTACAGTCTACACTCTGCATCCACAGTAAATACACAGTACACGAGAATTTATTATTTATTTATTATTTATTACTTGTTTATTCGCACAAAGTAATAAAATAAAAGTGTATTTTTTGATCTCCCCTCTTCCCTCGTCTTCCATCAAGCTTTTGTAGCTATTTAATAAATAAATTGTGAATCATAATTAGTGTCTGGTTTACCTACTCTATACACAATACTCTGTATATTATTCGTTGAGCGACTATAATAATTTTCAACTTGATTAATTGAGCGGTGATATCTGTAGGCTGTATTCTGCATCAATTTCCATAATCCACATAATTTTGACATCTGGTGCTACTTCTGGTTCCCAAAGTTAGTTTCAAAGTCAGTTCCTATATTTCCTATACTTAGCTGATTTTAGGTTTTAGTACAGAGTGCCGAGAACGTTGAGAGTTTTCAAGGGCACCAGGAATAAACGGGAGTAATTCGAATAAATATGGATCTTGATTGGAGACTTTATCTGAAAAAAATATTTTGCTGTTTTAGGCCTATAGGTAATAAAATAATACATCATGATAATTTATGTTTTGTCTCTCATTTGATAGTCACATTTTAAAATTTGAAACTATACTTTGAATTTCGTTTGAAGTCTTTGACACTGATTACTGATTACATGTACATATGAGATGTTTCTTTTAAAAAGAGTGGTTTTTTAAATGACTGACTGGATTTTTCCTAAATTTTTCAGAATTAAAAGTGATTATTGTAGGCCTTGATAATGCTGGTAAGACGACATTACTTTACAAACTTGTTACCGCGGAAGATGTTCTAACAGTTCCGACAATAGGTTATAACATGGAAGAAGTAAGATGGAAGAATGGTTTGGTTCGATTTCTTTTCTGGGATTTGGGGGGTCAAGTAAGTCTATATGCAAACCATATAATTACTAGATTACGAATAAATAATATACGTGTAGTATAAAAGCACGAGTTGAATATTTTAAATTCCTACATTTTTCATGTACCAAAATATCAACAGGATATTCTGAGACGATCCTGGAATACATATTTTTCAAATGTTGCGGTATGTCAAAAAATATTAAATGGAAAATAATTCATGATTCATGAGACGGTATATCAAATATCAAATTATTATTAGTGCCATGATTAGTGATGAATGATAAAGTAAAAGTTCTTAGAAACTGTTTTGACTATATTGAGTTTTGAATTCTGTATTCTGTGGAATAATTAGGCAGTGATATTAGTTGTGGATTCAACGAATGAGGAAGCGATTCCAGCAGTAAAATCCGAACTATCCACAATTTTAACCAATGAAGAACTAGCCTCTGCAGCCATTTTAGTATTTGCAAATAAAAAGGATTTGCCCAGTCACATGAGCCCGACAGAAATATGCTCCAAATTAGAACTCAACTCAGTCACTACTCACAAATGGAAAGTTATTCCTTCATCCGCCGTCACTGGTCAAGGCCTTGCAGACGGACTCGCTTGGCTTTCATCCACATGCGTACCAAAATAGTATTATCAATAATAATAATAAACATTATTAAATTATTGTACTCAAACGCTTCTTTTGTTCTATTTGCTCTTAGACTTTCGCTCTTCGTTCTTATAACTTATACCCATTTAATTAGGTTTGAAATATTTTTTGTACTCTAATCTAAGTAAACTCTAGACTTTAGAAAATTCTATGAATAAAATATGTACAGAGAAAACTAAAAACTAAAATGAAAAGGAAACACTTTGAACAGTATGACTTGAATCTTGAATAGTCAATAATATAATCATGTTTTATGTTTGTCCAAAAATGTTTATTACATCCCACATCCCGCATCCCACACCACACATTTCCACTATAACTTTTACAATATTTAAACTTAAAATAATATACAATATAATGTACATCGTATTTTATGCTTATTGCATATTATAGTTGTTATATTGTAATTATTAATTATTATTATTGAGACTTGAGACTGTGGAATGGACTGACAAAATATCACTTTCACATTTTTCACTCACACCATTTTTCATACGAAATCAATAGAAAATATAAAATGTACAATAATATTGAATATATGTGAATAATTAAATGTGTTATGCATTACGCTGAGGTACTGGGTAATTTTTGTAAAATACATACATTCATTATGCATGCAAGTAAACAGGTACATAATATATTATTACATAATATTATCAGTTATTATGTAAATAGTAAATGCTTATAAGCAATTTAATTTAGTCCCAATCTATTTTTATTTATATTTAATATTTAGTATAGATCTACGTATTTTTTTATTTGAAAGAGCTAGACAAAAATTCTAGAGTCGAGACATAATTCCCGAGAAAAAATGCTAAAATGCAGTTTGCCTGAAGGTCCATAGTCCATATAATCCATAATCATTAAAACTATTGACTATTTTACGTTCCATATTTTATCTTTTTCCAAATTTATGATTTAGCCAGTGCAAGACAAACAACAGAAAAGGAAGGAAAAAAAGAAAGTTCTCATTTTCACCTTTCACTTTTTTCACATTCATTTCACTTTTCACTGCACTGTTCACTGGAAGTTAAAAACTACTTTGTTCGTAATTCAGAAGTATAATAATTATTCCTACTCAAGTAAATCACTTTGAAAATTATTAGTATTGTAATAAATACCCTTTTAATTTTTAATTATTGTTAAATGTAGGCCTAAATATTTTATTTCACTCTTCTACATTACATATTATATTATTCAAAATTACCTATTTATTTTTCTTTAATTTTACATTTTACACTAAACTTTACAGCTTATCTGATGTCTAAAAGCATTTACTTTAATTTAGTACTTACGAGTTACGTATATGGTATATCAGTATATGTTTTAGTCCTATCGAAGATATAAGGTACATTCATTTTCTGCATTAGTATTTAGTTTATTGTTTTTATTGTATGTTGTATTGTTCAAAATGCTGGATTACGGATTTTTGGAATAATTATGTATTGCCTGCTGTATCTATTATGTTTCCTCCTTACCAATTTATTACGTATCACTATGTCTGTATGTTTTCTACTACTCTATCTTGTTTCTTTCTTTTTTTATTCTACTTGACTAGAGTTCTTTTTCTTTTGTCTAAAATATTAAGAGTCAAAATTCCAAAGACTTAATAATATTAGTAATTATTATTATTATCATATTTTTATTAATATATTTATCATTAATCATTAATAGTAAAATATATTATAATAATTTCTTATTTTTTTTATCATACAATGTCTGTCATTTTTCTTGGTTCGTGATTAATTATTGATTATTGATTACGATATTTCCAATTTCCAACTGAAATGAGATAATTAATAAGGCGCTTTATATCGAAGAATGTCTGGTGAAGTGGTTCGATTTTTCCTAAAGTTAACTTTAGCATGATCATTATGGTCCACGTCTTCCTCATCACTACTCGAATTTCTCCTCTGCACGAGTCGACTTTTTCGAAATTCAGAATATTTTGTGGTGTTTGGTATGCCGGATAATGGCGGGAGAAATTTTTGATTTTGATGTCTACTGGATCTCAAAATGGAGGAGGAACGACTCGGAGATTTACTATTGCTGTGACGAAAGGTGATGCGTTGTTGATCGTTGGATGAGGTGGATGCGAGTGGAGGAAAAAATGGAGATGCGGAATGTCTACTTCCTTCACTATTTCCCGTCCTTGGTGGATTTCCTGCAATTGCTATATAATTAAAGGAAATTCAAACACATTTAAAGGAAATTTCTGAGAGTACATAGAGTAGAAAAACAAAAACAATAATTATTTTTGTTTGTTTTTTTTTTAAATAATAAATAATACTAATATTTTAAAAAAACAAAATATTATTGATAATTGAGATGAACCATTGAGAAAATGTCTCTGTCGATGAATGATAGCTTCACCCAGCGCCTTCTGTCGGAGACATCTGAGAAGTAAACTTCCTCTCCTCTTCAACTCGGCCTCAATCTCGACACTCATTTTCTGTACTTGTTCCTGTTGAAGTTTGCACAAAACGGATAAAATCTCTCTCTGTACATCCGGAAGATATTGACTAGCATCCTCCTCCGTCTGACTAATTCTTCCACGAATCCCCTTTAGTTGATTCTCCACATTTGTTCTCATCTGGAGAAGACGATCCTGTTCCTGTCTCACTTGTTTCAATTCCGCTACTACGGAGGAAATTTCCCTTCTTCCTTGATCCGAGTCCTCACTGGACCCTGTTGCCTCACCATCTGAATCCCGTTGGATTTTTATAGTTTCCCAGTCCAAAACCATGAGGCGAAGGATTTCACAATCAAGTGCACTTTGAAGCATCGCTCCATCCAATTTCAGTAGGTCATTTCGAAGACGAAACTCTTCCTCAAAGAGTTGATGAATGTCCTGTTTCAAACCAGAAAGATCCGGGCGATCCCTCTTCCCGAGAAATTCATCCACTGGACTTCCCCCTCCATTTCCTGGAGGAGTTTGAGTAGCTGAATTGGAATTTGTAGGATGCGGATGACGAAGTGGATGTGGATGCTGAAGAATAAATGGAGGAGAACTTTCTCCAGCCGAAACTGTAAGATTCCCGTGACCATGGTGATGAGGAGAGCTACTACTACTATTCCGATGTTTCCTTATACTTGCCGTTCCACTACGAATCGGATGGCTTTTTGAAGGACTGTTGGTGACTGGGACTTGAACTGGAACCGGAACTGGAACCGCCATTGGGACGGAGAGTGGAAGGGCGATGGGACCAGAGATGGTGTTGGTGTTGGGGTTGCTGTTGCTGATATTATGAGATGGAGCATGTGAATATGGAGGACTTGGAAGGTTGGAGCCGCCCAAACCGGGATCAGAACCGTGATCCGAACCAGAACCGGAACCATGATTAGACAATGGAGGAGAGGGTGAGGGCGCATCACCTCGCTGTTCTAATTTCATCTGAAGTCTTTTCACCTCATTTCTAAGCTCTTGAATTATGTAGTTTGTGTCCGTTGCCTGTCCCTGGTATGTGAATTTCTTAACTCGGTTCGAAATGGCACGAGCTCGACGGGCGTACAACAGAGTATTTCGAGTCTCCTCTCGTTGTTGAACCCCGGGACTCACATGAGCAATCATCGCTGTTTTTGATGGACCTCCCAAAGCAGCCTTAGGCACGACAAAACAAATAAAAATCACAAGATTTATAAGACATTAGACATTTAAAACCAAATAAAAAATAAAGAACATTTTCCTTTTTTATTTTTTTCCATCGTCATCGTCTTTAGTTATAATTTCAAATTTAAAATACCTTGAGCAAACGTGTGAGTTTAGAATCTCTGTAGTTGATGTATTTGTCATTATCACCGGAGGCAAGAGCCGTGATGCAATTTCCCAAGGCTAACAAACTCCTGTTAATGTGACCACCTTCTCTGAGTCGGACACCCGAATTCTACAAAGAAAATTTGTATAGTACAATTATTATTATTCTCTTTCATTTTTCATTTTTATTCCAAGTGGAAAGTGGAAATATTTCATTTCATCATTTCAGTTCATCATTTTCATGGCATTTTTTGAGTTTGGAGTGGTCACTTTCTACTTTTTCCTTTATGCTTTGCACATGTTATGCATATGACGTGACGTCAGAAAATATGGATTATGGATTTTGTGGCCGTTTTCTTTTCCAACTTTTCACAGTCCAGAGCCCAGAGCCCAGAGTCAAAATACAGAATGCAGACACGCGTTTAGATTTTGCACATTTTTGCATACTTGCGACTGTGCTATTGTCGACTAATACACATGAAATGGGTATATTCTCTAATATTTTCTGTATTCTATGACTAATGACAGCAATTTGTAAAACTTCGTCGTTCCTTTTGCTACACTTTCTACTTTCTCAATTTCTCCACTTGAGTAGTCTCAAGTCTGAATTATTTGGCGTTATCCTGTAGCAAAAAGAACGTAGAACGTACAACGTTGAACATTGAGTATGGAGTTTTGCATTTCCTATTTTGTTGCAAGTTTTTCCTATAAAAACGCCTCATTTCCCCTTTCCCTACACATGACATGCATTTTGGGCGATCTATACAAAATACAAAATTGTATTGTGGACATGAAATTATTTTGGAACTTTCTCCCTTCTTTTCCATACTTCAGTACCTTGAACTTGAGTTTTGAGACTGTAGATGAAGACAGGAGAAAACGGTTTATCTTTTGCAACTTGATGATTCAGGATTCTGTTTTAGTTTGTAGTCAATGTGATGCGTATTTTCTCTAATCTACTCCAAACTCCAGATTACAAACAGACGAGAGACCAGACACAAATGACAAAGTAAAAAGTAACACATTTAATAAAATGGGTTTTATAACCTAACCCAATCAAAAATCAAACCAAATGCAACTTTTCCTTTTATCTTTTATCTTTCGATTCTTCATTCTCGACTCAAGACTCGAGACTTTCTGCGTTACTTTTCGGTTTTGTAATTTTTATGTCTTATCCAAGTCAAGTCAAGTTAAAACAGTTAAAAGTTTGACACTATTTTTAAACATAATGAGTATTTTTACTCGTCTTGATTCTGGACTCCGGACACATGAATTCGCAATATTTAATGACTTTATCCCATCAGATATCAGAGTATACTTTTGCTTTGAGATTTGTGATGTACCATAGACAGAGTTACGAGTTCCTCACAAATGTATCGCACAATTCAAATGTCCACTATCCAGTATAGTGAATCGAGAATATCAGTAGCGGCCTGTTTATCTAAATTTAACTATGGAACTACCATCCAAAATCCAAAGTATAATAAAGTAGAAAGCCACTAGAAACTAGAAACTACAGTCAATAAATATGCAGGGGAATTCTCGTATCGTGTGCGTGTGTAAGAGGAATAAAAAAAGATTCTCCGATATTCGATACATAAACAGAATAAAATGTACAGTGTACAAAGTACAGAATAGAGAATAGAGAATGTTGTAGCTTGTTTTTGGTTCTTGGTTTGCTCAGTTTCGCGACATACACAACAGGACAGACATTAGTCTAAAATGTCTCTTGTGTCAGATAATGGATCATCGCCATTCCCCATTCACCATTCCAATCACCGTAACTTGAACCATGCACTACAACAACAACAATGTACTCTCTGTACTCTGTCCAGCGGGTTATGCTACAAAATACAAACAGCAAACACAATATGCCATATTGTAAATAAATAAATAATGCGAATAACCTGCTTCTCTATTCGGTATTTTGAATCTCCGTATTTGCGCATTGGAATTTTAGAATCGGGAAAATGTGCCCTTTGTAAAAGTATTTTTTCCCTAGTTATTCATGGATTCTCCTTTTGAAAAATGTTACTGATCACCGATTACCGATTTTTGATACTGATACACAGTGCAAAATATAACATATAAAAAATACAAAATGCAAAACTAAGAGTAAGTTGGACTTTTGCTATAAAGAGAAAGACTAACCGATGCACATTTGCACTTAAAATCTATATTATTCTATCAATATATTGTACACTGTATAGTCCACATTCTAGATGTAAATTGTAAATGCCTTTGAATTTCAGATTTCCTGGTGACTCGGACAATAGAAATTGGTGATGATCCTCTATCTCGAAAAAAAAACTATGTAGGTCGCAGTGGTCAATGTCCTTTTTACGTGCATATTGTGTCTAGTGGAGAAAGTGACACTCTTTCACCATTCTAAATTCTACATTCTCCAATCTCCATTTTCCACAGCCCAAAATTGAAGCAAAAATGCACATAAAATATCCTGGTAATGCGGGTGTATAATGGATAAAATGGATAAATAATAATACCTTTGTATTACTCGCCCGTTCGGATCCAGCGAGATCTATAAGATACAATTTTCCCTCGGTGATGAGACCTGAACGTGAGACTTGTCGTACCGTCACTTGCAACACAGCATGACTCCTGGAGGAAGTAATGTTGGCGGCAGTTGCCTCCATCGTCCGTGCTCGATTACCCTTTTGAAGTAAATTCAATACCTGGAGAAAAAAAGAAGAAATTAAATAGAGTGAAATGGGAGCAGACTAAATAGTCTCGGCACTATTTACTATTTACATTATCATACACATTTTGTCCAATAAAGTTCATACTTCTTAATTCTCTATAAAATCTATAAAATTTGCAAGTATACGTTGGAATTTGTGTATAATTTGTAGCATACTTTCACTCTTTTTAATACATTTGTAAAATTATATAGAATTTAGAACATAAAATTGTCTCATAAAAAGATCCAACCTCAATACTTGTATTTTCTACTCTCTACTTGGATCTCTACTTGTAATTTCTAATTCTATCACAAATCACATGGATAGAAATTTACATGGTTCTAGTTCACTACGTTTCTATTATGTTTTGATATTTAAGTTCACCTCGTGAGTGGATGTAGCTCGAATTTCGGATAAACCTGCGACATGTACTTGATCTTTATCCTCTCTCAAGTCTAAATGAATTCCAGGTGCTGGACGAAGTAAATCTCGAATTTGTTCATTATACACTTCCAAATATGACAAATACACCTACAATACAAAATCATGCAAATTGCAATTAAATTTTTTTCGTGCAAAGCTTTTAAAACTTGAAACAAATAAAGATAGAAATTCAGAGGCTGAACTGACCTCTGACTTCATGTCCTTCTTCTGATTGGCACACAAATGGAAAATATCATCAACGGCTCTTGCCATTATTCCTGGACTCGATGGAGTCCCAATCATCGTGTAGGTTTTACCTACGATCCAAAAAATCAAAACAAAAAACCAACAATAAAAATACTACTGCAAAAACTGAATTAAAATTATTAGAAAAAATTGTACATAAAGATTGAAAAGGGATTGAAAATGAGTAATAATTGAATTCAGACCGGATCCAGTGGCTCCATAAGCAAAGACAGTTGCACAAAATCCCTCGAGAACGGATCTGACGAGCGGCGCTGCGGTATTCTTGTAGACTTCCTCTTGCGTCGCATTCTCATCAAAAACACAGTCAAATTCATAGGCTTTTCCCATCTCCACACTGGAATTGTTCCCGTTGGTGTTGAGGAGGTTGTGTCGGTTTGTGGATGTGGAAGTGGCATTCGGATTTGCAGTTGGATTGGAATTGGAAGTGGGATTCGAATTCGAAGGAGTTTGAGTCTGTTGATTATTCAAATTGGAATTTCCAAATTTCATATTTGAATTTCTGTTGAGTGAGCCTCCGTTCGCCTGATTTCCAGCGGCATTTTGACCTCCTCCGCCACCATTTCCATTTCCATTCCCGTTTGTTCCACTACTGTTAAGATTCTGGGTGGATCCAGAATAAAGCAGTGTGCCGCCACTTCGATAGTGATGTTCCGGGTCACTTCGATCCACTGGAGGTGGCTCCGAAAACAACAGCGTCTGTTTTGTCCATTTGATCATTCACAAAAAATATCATCAATTCATTAAACAAAAATCATTATCTTTTTCAGCATAAATAATGTTTTGAAGCTTTTTTGTCCACTAAATTTTTATACTTGATTGAGAATTAAAGCCAAATTCCAATCAGTACGGAACGACAGTAAAAAAGCTGCTCATTTTATATTTTACAAGTAAAAAACGCCCGTCAGATGCCGGGACACATAACTTGTCTATGGAATCCAGATCCGATTGTCGAAAACATTTGCGCAATTTGTTTCACCTTCTCCACAGCCGCTTATTTGTAAATAAAGTCATAAGTATAGCCAATTCTCTTAGCTAGACTAATAGCCATTTCTCTTAGCCAGAGTAATAGCCATTTCTCTTAGCCAGAGTAATAGCTATTTCTCTTAGCCAGAGTA
>JAQGBH010002970.1:0-21753 GCA_034698265.1 Sminthurinus aureus | reverse complement strand
TTATTTTTGACTTTCAAAATAATTCCTAAATTTTCAATACAATTTTTGAAATTTCGCACATATCTGAAAATGAAATTAAGGGATTTTACGCATGTCTGAAAATGAAAATAGGAGAATGTGCAGACGTCTGAATTGAAAAGTAAGGATTTTTCACATATCTGCTTTGTGAGTTAGGGTAACGATATACATTTCAGGGTACTTACATCGTACCATGAAACTGTAAATTAACATGCTACTATTATCTATGCGTGTTCAGTTATACCTTCAGTCCATTGAAATCATCGTGTGCAATACTCGTGAACCAGCTGAAGAGGAAAAAGGGAAATTTGTCCTTCATTTCCAATACAAAGTCTTGAATATATTTGAGCATCAATTCTGTTTGTGACATACCTGATGAAGAAAAGGAGAAAGAATAATATTATATTATACATTATTGAGTAAATTTTTACTATATTGAATAAACTGGGGATTCTCCCTCTTTGTCATACAATGTACCTCCGACACATGCTGAATTCCTAAGTCTCTTAGTATATGCAGTAGCAATCGTTCTTAAATAGTAATCAGTAGGTTGTTCCACAAAACCCGTTTTCAAATAGTTAAAAATCGCTAGTGTAGGTGAATCTTCTAAAAATGCTGTAAGGTAGTTATTTTGACTAAAATTTTTCCAAACCAAGGGACAGTCACTGAAAAAATAGAAAATAAACAACAATGTGACATCCGTACATCAAAACATATCGTATTACAATGTTTCACCTTTCACAAAATACTTCATTTTTAGAGCTATCATCACATCTACTTTTATCTAAATTATACGAAAGGATGAGAATAAAGCATACTCCAATTTTTTGCTTCCTGACCAGCATGGATATGGTTTCTTATTGTTGGGCATGCCCCCAATACTAAGATCGGAACATTAAAATAACCATAATTAGTTAGTTAACCATGATTATATAAAAAGGATGGACAATTATTAAGTAAATTGTTCCGAAATATTGCATCATTCTTCTATTGACTGTATAAATAATAATTGGAAATTCATTTACTTACCTACCCATTACATTGGGGAACGTGTTGTCACCTTTTAAAAATTATCATAAACACAAGAAAACAAAATTAGTTACAAGATAACCTGCATTTAGGTGTAATATTCAATTTACTTGTTTTAATTTTTTATGTATCACATAATATTAAATGTGAACATGATGAATCCAAAAATCCAAATTTATATAATGTATTACATATTATTCATATAAAATTGGATACTACTAATCCAAAAAAATTCTAACCAATTTTTGTATATCCTTTCATTTCCACAAAATCATTGTCAAAAAGGAACTGCTTTGTTTGAGGGAGAGAACGTAACATATGTAGTCGAGAAATAGAGTCAATCCCTAGAATTAAGACGTTAGGTGGTAAAATGGTTGATGATGGGCTTGTTTTCTTTGTTGAATTTTTCCAAAACTGTGCCTTCATTCTGGTCACATTAGATGATTTATTTTCCGGTGAAATAACTGTAGCATAGAAATCTAACATTGGCTTAGTTTTCTCATCTGCATTTTTAGGTTTACAGTCAACTTGAACAAATTCTGAAGTCATTGCAATTTTGTTCTGTGGATTTGTTGGAATTGGTGTACAGTTCTTGGATGCTCTGTATTTAATCAGTAAATCACAGCATTGAATAGACAATCATTGAGAAATGTTTTTGAATACTGCTTACTGCTATTTTCAATATATGCAATGAATAGTAATGAAATTCAACGGTAAAAATATATAGAATAGACATACTCAAATAACCAATCTGCATCTTTGTCATAATCATCAGGATCTTGACTAACTCTTTGAATGTCACGAAAACAACATTTTATATCTTTGTACTTTGAATTGGACATTAGTTTTTCATTCATCATCAACATCTAGAATAAAAAATCACAATATATTATATGTAAACAGTAAACACACTAGAAACTCACGTATAAATAAAAGTCGCAAGTCAACAGATAATGAATTCACATTGAAAATCAAAATTGCCTTCAATACAAAATACTATACATAGGGCAAATGGAAAATATTGACAACATATTATGACCTATTTTTACCACGTCATCATGCGTACCTTATTTGATGATAGAACAAATGGTTTATCACATTTTTGCAGGTATCCCTTTTTTATATACTTTAAGACGGAACCATCAAATGGATTCATGTCCGAAATTTTACACGAATATGTGTAGACTAGATACTCTGAATGTGGTTGATCCCTGAAATAAATACATAGAAGAAATCCAGTTAGTAATGAATGACATTATAAGTACAAGAGAATGCTAATAATTTTTTAGTTTTTATAGCAAGCTCATCACCAATCAATCCATCATTTGGAATTTGAAATTGTGTTTAGCCAAGAATGATTCGGTTGCAACTTTTTTTTTACATGTTACTGCAATTACGTGGGTACATACTTATTTTACAAGTCTCTTCATAGTTCATTACAAGTTACAAGTGACATGCATAAATAAAAAATAAAGAATGATAAAAAATTTGTGTATCATATTTTGTCATCCAAAATGGTTATACAAATGGTTATACAAATGGTTTTGTGTACTCTGTCACACACGCAAATATCATTAGTCATTAAAATCTCAAGTGAAATTGGGAATAGATATACCATGTTCCACGTCTACTACATTGTTACCCGCATCTAAAATACACTATAGTGTCTATCTAGTTTAGGTTGGAAGGAAAAGAACAAAAAAGTTTACTATCCTACACATGCCTGCTTTCACAACTACCGTTTAACTGTTTATATGTATTTTACGGAACGATGAAGAAGTTAAATCGATTAAATTGCTACTAAATTCTATCTGAACGCCATAATATATTCTATTCCATTACAAGATGTGGTGATGATTAAAGCCAAGTTGTCAATACATAATATTTTGACTACCACCAAACCATGGAATTTTGGTTTAATATTACATATTACATAGCGAGCTTGTATAAACACGCTCAGTGTACACTGTACATTGGACATACACCTACATATTTAGAGAGAAGTTGAAAGTTTTTCTATGTTTCTTGTCTGTGTGGACTGTTGAGAAGTGAGGAGTAACAAAATATATAGTATAAAACGTAACATAAGAAGACTGCCTCAAAATGTACGTGTGTTCCCATCATCACAGAAAACAGCAAATGCAGCAATTCATCACATTATACATTATATGAAAACGAATAATGATATAAATTGAGAAATATTTGTATGATGATGAATTTAATGTTTTCTCATGCTTCTAAGATTATTGAGTCATGTTAGTAGTTCAAGGTTAGACAGGATAAAAAAAAGTAAAAGAAAAGAATTTTCACATTATTTATTATCACATTATTGTAAAACACACCGTGTATTAAGCTTCAAGATTGACTGAAAACATCAAACACCAAAACGGTCAAACAGACCGTTTGTAGTCAAATCACTATCACTCTGAATTTCTGAATCAACATTCAAGATAAGACCCTTCATTTAGTATTTAACGTATTTATTTGAGACTAAATGTGTTCCGTACATAAAATTATTGGCTTATTTAATTGTAACATTATTCAAAAGGTTCAGAGCAAATTGTTTAAGACGCGGTACAAAGTGCAACCGTAAAGTATACAAAGTAAAAGTAGATTCATACGTACAAGAAAAAGTACTAAAAAGTTTACTTACCACATGACATGAGGAAGTCCAGGCATCGATTTGTATATGGGCGAGACGTAGAAAATGAGAATGACGAAGGCAAAAAAGAAAAGGACAGTCCTCCGAGAAAATCTTTCAAGGTTTCCTCTTCCCATTTTCTCTCCAATTTCAATTTATTTCTATTCTATGTTCTATAAATACATAGTATCCTATTTTCTATTGTTTGTGTACATTGTACATGTCTCTAAATGATTGGTTTTTTTTTTCGTTCTCGAATGTGCATATACACAACATGCATGGAAAGATGTTGGTAGACTTTGGATGTTGGATGGTGTAAGTTGGAATTCGATACAAGGGAATATATATTCTCAGTGGGATGTATTTAAGTGGTCGTACAGAATGTAGAGTATAGAGAGAGGGGCAATTTAATTTACTACATCAATTTCTCTCATTTCATCTCATCTCACACACTCGTCGAACTGCCCGCAAACCGATTTTATCTGGTATTTTATTACAGGATATGTGCACGAAATCGTAAAGCCACTGCATAAACTTTATACGTTCAAATCCATGCATATTATACACACACTAGACACATCATATATGAATTTTACACAGAGTCACTGTAGATTGTAGATCACTTCCTAAATGTGTCAATAAAGGCAGATGCCCAGTCCACAGTTCACACCAAGCAGAATCATATACACTAAACACTATAAATACACTATCATCTCGTACAAATATCACTGCTCATTTTCTACTTTCACTCTGAAGGACAACATGGAAAGCTTGTCATCAGATATCCCAATTTTCCTGTGGATAAATCTTCTTCAAGTCTCTTTTGTTTGGTCTATGTGTACCTGAAATAAAATTAAAAAAAAGTTGAGAGTCAAACACAATAAACATCAATAATAATGGACAGATGGGGACAAGATTGACGACGAGTGACCATTGACCTTTTCCTGCATCCTGTATATTCTATTCTCAACGAGAATTACAAAAAGAGAAAACATAGACGTATTTTGTGGTAAGCAGTCCGGAATATCGTAGCAACTTTAAAGTACTCACTTGCTTATTTTACTTCATTTTATGTTTTAGGTATACACAAGTGTAAACTGTATAACTATTCAAACTTCTGAATACTAAAAAGTAGCCTTTATTAGACACAAAATACATAAGTATGTGGTGACATCGATGAATAGCGAAGGCTAAATGAAATTTCAAATTGTGGTATCGTGAATCCTGGCTCGTTGTAAATAATTAATAATTAAAATCAAATGCCATGTATGTTTGAAAATTCGTCTCTCCTGCTGGCTAATATGACTAAATAGTAAATAGGTACACGATTATAAAATAACAAATTCAACATGTATTTACTACTGAGAAAGTTTACATTTTCCATTAGTAGTTTGGAACTGGTGAAAAGTTGAAGGTTCAAGACATGCAGAAAATGACTTTCGAATTCCTTTTATGGTTCATCACATCCTCGATCCATACATAATATATAATATTTCACAAGAAACTAGAGACAGATATTTGGTTTTATTTAACTGATTGAAACTTATTTGCCGACATCAGCATTTTACTGGAGTCAAACGGCGAACGTTTCAAATTTCAAATCTGATTTGCTGCTGAATTTCAAAGTAATAATTATTGAGTATTAACCCTTACTCTCATAAGCCTTGAGGTTCTGTAGCAAAAGTCATACTTTACTGCCTACAGTCTACAGCCATTTTGTAAAAAAAAAACACTCGTAGAAGGGAAAAAAAGTAAACTCAAAAGTTATGCCATAGGAAATATTAATTATGCATAATTGAAAGGAACAAGAGGGCAACAAAGTATGAAGTACAAAAAAAAAGCAAAACACTAAAAATAGGAGAAAATTAATATGTACTGATGTACAGTGCACACACACCACACTCTATGAATAAATACTAATGGATTTTTTTGACACAATCACAGTCCTATTTCATCGTATAATGATAATCTGATGGTTATTTTTGGGTCTAAACTCTCTCATCAGTCTCTTCATATCCACTGAGATTCAATAAATGATAATGACATTTTAAGTGAAACTCGTTTTGATGTACCTGTTAGTTCTTATATTATTATGATAGCAAGATTTGTAAATTATAAGTGCTACCATTTTATGTGTGTAGCGTGTTTAATGTAAAATGTACATACAGGAAAAGGTTGTAGTTTGTATTTTGAGTAATTTGTGATGAGTGATAAGTAAATATTTAATACGTGGCTTTAAAAATAGTGTTGATGTTGATTTTAGCTCATGATCTGCATTCATAAACTGTCCTTTAACAGTAATTACATAAAGTAAAAGTATATTATGAAAGAGTGTGTTGCCTGCGGCTTATTATGATATTCTATATTCATAAAAACAAATCATAATTCATTTCTATTTTAAACGATTCAAGATCTACTTGTCTGTAAATCGTAAATAGTTGGTAATTATGTAGTACCAACTTTACGTCAGTAGTTTGCATGAAACATTCATAAAATATCCAGACTAGCGTAAAATTATTCATTTTGAGTAAAATTAAGTCAGTAAGACAAATACATGTTTGTCATGTGCTCAAGTAGTTAAATGTTACCTTTTACCTTGTATTAATTACCTACACATGCCGTGTTACGTATTACGCTCACAAATTATCATTCCTCGTATTTCAAATCATCACCTCTTTGAATACTAAATATATTGCTTGGATGCATAATGCATGCATACACGTGCATTGTACATTGTGGATTGTGGATGCATCGAATTCTACATACAAAAATACCATTTGTAATTCGTATTACTCAACAAAAAAATGTTTCTGCCTTCAATGCCTCATAATTATTAAAAACGTTCCAAGTAAAACCTAAAGAGTGTAATTTAAATTAATCCAACTTCATTACAGATATGAGATACGAGGAACAAAAGGAGCGACAGAATTAATAGTTCAAAAGAGGGAAAGTGCTAAAATTGACTTGTATGACGTATGACGTTCGTAGTAAGTAATTCCAACACGTGGATCAAGTATCAATTTTTTGATGTACGTGTAGTTTATGCATTATATTAAATCCTTTTTACACTAAGAAATAAGATTCTGAGTCACAACTTGGAGTTTTGTATTTATTTATAAATGTATGTAATTTCTGTTGTCTTGCTTATTCCTCCTTTTCAGAATGAAAAACATAGTTACTAGAATAAAAGCACTAGCCGTTTTCTGTATTCCGTAGTTCATTACCTAAAGTCACGACTGTTTTTCTTCACTCTTTTCCTCTCGTAGCAAATGGGATTTGTAACCAGTTTTTTTCATAGTTTTTAACTTTTAATGTAAACACTAAACTTGGAACTTCAATCACGGTTATTCTCATAAAACGTCAAAATTCTCACAAAATATTTACACTGCGTAGTAACTAACTATACAAAATATTTATTTCTCAACGAACTTGATACAACTCTGTAAATAAATTCATATATTATATGAATCCTGTTTATTGAAAAAGTACACAGAGGAAACTAATACTTTTGTACAACTTTTAGCACAGAACTAGTGTAACAAGTGTAAAAGAGTAATGTTGATGCACCGTTTCCTCATCAGTTTGTCTTACAACTTTGAAATTAAACTGCCAATATTATTTGCACAACAAAAAAAACATATAAACTTGTCTCATATGCTTTAGCTACTGGCTACTGGCGAAGCTACTAACTACTAACCAGGAGTACAGGAATAACAATGATAGAATGAAAGTAACAGCTTACTTACCAAATGAACTACCTATACATTTACTTTTATGCAACGAACAGTTTTTGCTCTGTGTATAATGTGAATTGTGAATGCAATTGTTGGACTGGGGTGCAGAGAACATTAGATGTACTATATACTATATTATAATTATAAATGCATATCATTACATTTCCATTCCATGTGCAATGTACAATATACAACTGCCCATTTTATAACGCTTGACAAGGTTGTTCCTCATACATATACATGTTCCGTAGTTAATTTAGAGGGTTCGTTTTTTATTTTTTAAACTATTTATTATTTATGGATGCGGACAGAGAGAGTATACTATATTTAAAAACTTGTATTTCTTAATTACTTACCACAAGCAAGAAGAAGAAGACGAATCACCACACTCAAAAACGATCATCTCCGAAAATAACTGAATATTAATTATTAATTATCAATAAGACACCAAGAACACAAAAGATGATGAATCAAGAATCATGAAAATTAATAGGTGCTGAATACAAATACAAACACGTCAAAGTGTTAAGACTTCGGACACATAGCACTGAAACAAATACTTTGACACTTGAAACTTGAAATTGCACTGATGGTTGTATAAAAATATGGTGTATTTTTCCAAATAAATAAGTTGAATAACAAGAAAATAGTTCACTCAAATTCAATTTTTCCTTTGATGAATAAAAGGTGAATTTCACAACGCACTAACATAGAAAAGACACTTAAACTCCATGTATACATGGTTCCATCCAGTCCACCGTAGTTTTCTTTTAAAATCTTCTTTCGTCATCCTCTTCTTCTTCGTCTTCCATCCAGAATCTAGAATCCAGAATATCCACTTTGTCACACTTCTCACTTGTCAATAATACTCAAGATATAGATAAATAAAGTTTTCCACTCAAAACTCAAAACACGTGTCCACTCGGTGTATTTATCTACTACAAATATAAATCATAACAAATAATAATACAATACATAATACACTATATGTTGTACTAAAAATGTAATAAAAAGCCCACATTCAACTTAAAATTACAAATACAAGTTGTCGATTTTCTGAAGAACATTGAAAGACTCGTTCTCAAGAAACTTGAACCACGTAAATACTGTGAGAACTAAAGACTCAAGACGTTCTTTTTTCTAATGCAATGCCGATTACTGAGAACGTAGTTGTACGCACAGTGTTAACTCTTGGCTCTCACTGTCTACTGTACACTGTATGTAGTATATAGATCAATACATTGGAAACGAGACATTAGATACACATATTGCATATATGCGTTTATGATATATGTGTACTTTTCAGTAAAGGGCAATCCGACACAAAAATTAGACTCATCACATTATCCTTTTTATTATCCAATATAAAATATACAACACGCAGAATATATATACCCGACCATGTGCTGCTTTTATTTGTCTATATATGACATGAAGATCAATATTTGGTATCACCTTTATATTTGGCTGTCAGTTCTGTTCTTTCAGTAAACGATAGTACATATATATTATGTAGTTTACTTTGTACTACATGTCCTTCTATACTGTTTACTAATAATACTCGTAGAAGTTAAAATGCCTCAAATTCAATCTGCTTCAACTTCTTTGATATCCCATAGCCCATAGTACACCACAAGAATTCATCATATAATTCTTCCATGGAACATGGAACTGAAAACTGAGTGATATAATTTAAGTCAAAACAAAATTTACAATATTAAAATTTTGTTGGTGTAACCATTCCTCGTTTTATTTATTTTTTCTAGATTCTAGACGTTCTAAATCTTAAACCCTTCTCGTTTACATTTTTACTTCATTGACATTTGACATGTCTGTTTACCAAGAATATTACACATTATATGCAGTTCAAATTGTAAATGCATGTGGATAAGCTTACGACGTGAACTTTTTTATTCGAGATAGATAGAGACAATAATTGTAGGAATTAGGAACAGCTCTCTAGCTTGAGAAACTTATTTCCCTTTGATTTGATTCCAGCTTCAATTTATAATTGAAAAAATCAGGACCATTTGTTTATCTTTTGGTTCACCAAATTTACTATGTAAAAGTCAAATATTATGGATCATGGATACATGATACTTCATACTCGTGTAAATAGTAAATCTAAATACTGAATACTGAATAATTCATATTCTGTACATGTTGGTCTGAGAGAGGTAGTAGAGCAAAAAAAAATAACAACAAACAAACAAACAAACAAAATACAAAATACTCATAGTAGAACTGAAATGCGGGATACTCGATACTCGACACTCAATATGAATAATGAATACAAATACAAGGAGAGCGGTGGGAGTATAAATAAATCAAACTTAATTACCTATAGACGAGTAGAATAATAAAATATTGTGTCGAAAACGTTCAAAACTTACACGTATCAATAATACATTTAATATGTTTTGGGGGGTGTTGCTATTTTTACATAAACTCGATACTCGATACTCAATCCCACTTCAAACTTTAAAACAAAACGTAGTATTACTGAGAATCACATTACCATATAGAGATTCACTCGTCATCTAAAATCTAAAATCCACACAAAAATGTACACAATACAAAATCCCTGTTACAGGATAAATCCTTCACATCACATCACAGAATATAATATTATTGTAGTTTGTAGTAAAACAGTCACAATATTAACGGAAGCTTCCTAGATTTATTTACTGCAAAACTACATAATACCATTACGTATCACATATCACACGTTAGTTTATATAAGTCAGTATGTGATACATTATTTGTAGTTTTCTGCATTCAGTGACCTCGCTTCATGATGTACTTCTTTCTTTTGTATGACGATTCTATCAGCCCGTAAGATATGTACATTGTACATATTCTAAATGAACTACAGAGAAGATTAATAGTGTCACAGACCGTGGTTATCGAAAACTTGTCGAGGCGAAAACTTGTCGAGGCGACGGACAGGATGTTTCAGCGTCTACATTTTATTTTAGCTATATAAAGTATAAAGTATGAAACACTCAACGTCCTTAGCTGATATGTCTTATTGACTCTTTTTGGCTCAGCAAGAGACAATCAGTTCAACTTGGTAACTAGAAACTAGAAACACTTAACATTGCAAAAAATATCAAAAGGAACAGAAAACAGAATCACACATAGAATAATATATAGAATGTAATAATATATAATGTACACTCGCAACTCATAATATAATATGTGAAAACTTGAGCACGAGTTCCTTAGATTCGCTCGTAATATCCTGAGCGAAATTCCGAGTCGACCTTCCACATGTACACCGAAAGTTTAACTACTGTCCTATTCAGTGTTCAGAATGAGAAAAACATTCTTGGTTCTTCTTCCGTTTTCATTCTACTACAACCTACAACTTTCGTTGCCTTTTGACTTTTCCGTGCCTGTGCTGACAGTATTATAGAGAGTTTTGATGAGGCTACTAATATCTACGATATCTACACTCGTAGTTTTTTTTCCAGAGTAATCGTCTTGCAACTCGTAACTCGTAACCACAGCTATCATGCTATAAACGATTTCACATAAAAACACCCACACGCGACGCAAAGAATGATGAAAACTACACAGTAGCCACTAGCCACATGACAAGGTAGCATGGCAGATGATACTCAGATTTCAAATTCATACAATCAAACGGATAGGTGCAATAGTAATCATTACCATGAATACATCTAGAAACTAGGAACTAGGAATAGCCAGAGAAACCTTCATAGTTCATCACTTATACTCCAACACTTTAGATTGTACAGTGTATTTATTATGCACATTCTACAGTGTATATTATGGTGTACTTCACTTCAAAGTTCAAAGCACAATAATAATATGTAATATGTATACCAAGGGTTTATTTACTGTCACATGGATGTGAATTGTAAATGTACATATTATACTGTAAGTCATTTGTACTACAACTGTTTTCTTGTGACTTCTCCCTATTAATCTTGAATCTTGAGCCAAACTCATCTAATTTTGCGACAAATGACAAATCCAACGTCTCTTTGTGTATGTACAAAATACAGAGGAATATTCAACTCAACTCATTCATCTATAAATCTATGCATTTGCAATTTAAAATGCTTGAATGTCCAATTTCCGTGTTCCATGCTACAATTTTTAATCTTTTAAATTGATTGCAAAATTCCACAATGGGAAGTTTGTATGTAGGCGATTAGTGGTAATTGGTCTGATTTTTCCTACAACATATTCATCCACGACACGCAATACACAATACGCAATACAAAAGACAAAAGTAACTACCCGCTTGCTTATATACTTTTGCTTGATGCTTGTTTAGTACTGTAGAATTCAGATTCCAGAAGGCATGCTTGAATTAGGACATTTGCCTGTTCATGATACTGAACAGACTGTGATTACTAAGTAAATTAACCACAGACAAGGTTGATCTTGTACACTGTACATTGTAAATGTTTCGTGGTGAAAAATTAACAAGCAGAATGAAGAAGAAAACACGTGGTAACGACTAATAATAGTAATAATAATAGTAACCTGCAACGGAGATGGAATTTTCTCAAACGAATTCTAAATTACTATTTACTTTAACACAAAGCGTATGAAATTCAAATGCACGTTCATAGCTCAAAGTCGACCAAAGACAAAAGACATTTACTGAAAGTAGCAGTGCAGCAGTGGGAAGGTAATATTATTGTGTTTTGTTGGAGGTAGGAATATTGTACAAATTTCCATCAAACTTGTTACTTGCAAAGCACATACTATAACGTATAAATAACACAGTACACAAGTGTATTATGAGATATGAGACCAAGTCAATGAAAAGTGAAATGAAATCCTATCCCAAAGTAATGTTTACACAAGTATATTTGTAATAGGCTGAATGAAAGGAGACTGAATAAAAGGATTATACTTCTATTTTTGTACCTACGCTGGTGATTGTAGAAACCAGACACTCGACACTCAAAATAAAATTGCAAGTCACTTGATGGTAAATATTAGCACAGTTACATCTTACACGTCTTAAGTTGCACATTTATGATGTAAAACACAAGCTTGATAACTATGCTGTATCAGTAGCATAAAGTCTAGAGTCTAGAATCTAGAGTCGAGATTCACTACATTATTCTTATTACATTGCCTACCATTTTTGCTTATGTATGCAGGACAATTAATGAAACGATATTATTATTTTGATACTTAGCATCCCAGCTGCATTAACTTTTACAACATGAACAAGATGAATGAGAAAGAGGCAAATCTACGTGTACGTTTGCTCGGCGTGAATTCGTACAGAGAACGATGAACGATATTTCAAAAGGGCAATAGAAAATGGTCTCAACGATAAAAAGCTTCACACTAATAAAGGACTAAGGTATTTTTACATTTGAATAAGTTAATGCTGTATCACTATGCTCTAAACTACTTGTACAAAATGTTGGTGAATAATAATGAATAATAAGCGATACGTTGAGACTTCATTCCGAAAGAGACGTGAGCAGTGAGCAGTCTTTTGGAATTTAAAAGTTGTTTGGTTTATGCATAAACAATCCTGATTAAGTCATTTAATGGTTGAACCTGAGCAGATGAGGATATTAAAATGAAAATAATATAAATAAACATGGGACAAGATGATGTAAAAAGGAAAGCTGATCTGATTCTGATTCTAATGATGATAAAATCAGCGGTACATGCAAGATTCAAACAACAAGCACAGTTCTTTCAGCGGGATGTAGTAAAAAGTAAACTAGAGTCAAAGAAACGATTCATAGTTTTTTTTTTCAAGACACTATACTCTGTACTTTATGCACAAAGTAAATAAAATAGGAAATAACTATCAACTAGAGAAGACGTCAAATGCTCAATTTACCTGCTTTGATTTCGAATCCTATAAATGCCACAAAATTCCGTGTTCTGATGCCAAGTTTCAGGGTACCATCCTAACTTCTCAGTCCTCAGGTATGCGTGTTTACTATTTACGTACAGCGAAGAATTTGCAATGTCCTTAACACTTGTATAATATTGTATGTGGACAACACAGTGAGCAGTACTAGAATTAGATGCGTTTACCAAACATGAAGATTTTCTCTGTCTATCTTTAACTTTTTAGTCTGTATAATGTTACAAATGTCACCTGGTTTTCATGAAACCACTGCAGAATTTGGGTTCAGCTATTTGAACTTTTAGAGACATTTTCATAAAGTGGAGTTGGATTCATCCAATGTCTAAGCTTTATAGAAGCGAACAAAGGGTCAACCATCGATGTATCTTTGTAATCTGATGGGCCATGTGATAAATGTCATGCAAAACCATTGTTATTGTTAATAACGTTCTATGTGTAGGAAGATCAGAGCTATTTAATTCCCAATGAATTGTTTTCCCTTTTATTTTAAATATTTTACGTTTCAAGTGTATGTGAGTAGTGAGTACAGACGTGTGCATGCAAAAACGGGTATCTGCACACACAAAAATACATAAAACACCAAAAACAAAAAATATCTCACGAATCATGTGATAGAAAATCACGTTCAATGTTGAATGAAACTGTACACTGTACACTGGATACTCTGTATATATTGTAAAAAGTAAACAGTAAACAGTGTTTGTGCACAAAAACTAAATCACAAATTCCAATGACACTCAATACAGATAAAACTCTTACTCAGTAGTGTTTCCTGTTTTTCATACAAAGCCAAAACCAAATCCAAAAAACACACCACTGTGTACCAAAACGATTGTGTTGGGGGAACCTATGTGTACATTACAGTTCAAAAGTGAGCTACATTATGTCGGATAGACGGGAAAAGGGATACATTACATATTATTACATATTTACTTGAAATCACATGCGAAAATGAAGGTTTTGTCTGCTTGTCTGTCAACATCAAGCATCAAGCAGTCATGCTGTACGTTGTGTCTTTTGTAAGACGACACTGACTACTGACGATGACCATCATTCAAATACCAAATACCAATCGGCAGCACATTGTAAGCATAGTAAAATATGATATATCGAGCGGAAGGGGGAATCAATCGATTTTTTAACAACTATTGATCGCTCCTTGAAAGTTAGCAACTCATATTCATGTCATCTGAATGAAATTGTATGTATTATGTATTATCTATAACGCAAATCCCAAATCGTTTAGAGAGGAAAACTATAGGCGCTAATGTCAATATGTAAGAATTGTGCAAGTATACACCAATAACCAATACACATCTATGTATGCAAAATGCGAAAATGAATGTAAGTGTCACTATATGTACAATGTTCAGGCAATACAATATGAAGTGAACCGCTACTCTCTACTTCATTCCAATGGGCAGCAAGTTCTCTTGCACACATTGGTAAATAAAGTTACAACAGTTTTCATTTAGCTCAGAGAACTCACGTAATCCAAAATAAGTTATCATGTATCATGTAGTAGGTTACTATAACAAAGGTTGGAATATACAACACACAATTACACCATATAAAGTATAAACTAAGAGTTAGCAACAGTTTGAAGTTGGCTTTTTTGTATCATAGCCATCATCATACCCCTATCCCCTATAGTCTACAGTCAAGTTGGAGCGTAGGTAAGGAAAAGTAAAAGGCAATCAAAGATTTTAAATGAGCCCCTCTGCATCAATATTCTACTGATCTAAATTCAAGTATGTACGTCATGTTGCATAATAAATAATGTTTGTAAGTACAGGTAAATGCTGAAACAATCTAATGATTACTGATTACCAAGACAGAATAGAACAGCCATAATATGTGTCAGTAGTCGGTAGTCGGTAAGTTGTGTTTCAAATTCTAAACCTAATTTCAACCCTGCTACATAATACATAATGTATTACCACAATGATATTCTGTTAAATGAGTGGTGATGATAATTTGCATGTGGCTATAAATGAATATCCATTTAACATTAGGTTGTACGATTTACCATAGTCCATAATCCATAATAAATGTTGTTTAGCCAACATCATGGTAATGTGAGTTGCTAATATAATAAGAAAAGTCATGCTCAAAAAATACAATACACAATAATAGCCATCAGCTATCTTGAATCTTGAATAATGCCAGAGTGTCAGGCGAGCATTTGTTGGATAAAAAATGTTATACATAATACATAATACATAATATTCCATAATATTATAATGGTCATGTTTTATGTAAACTTTCGGTGTATTGAATTGAAAGGCTTTATTGATTTGATATTTAAATTTGACTTTTCTATTGAACCTGTATCCTACATGTTTCTCAATTCTAAATATACTGAGATTACTAAAATAGATCGACATTCTTCATACATATAATATGTATATAAAATGTACCTTCAACTAAACTATACTACAGAATGTAGAACTCGTGTTCTTTAGAATCGAAACATAATCAATCATCTTTTCCCTTTTCTATTGTAAGTACATAGTACATATGTACAATAATATTTTGAAATTTCGATGTCAATATTTATAACAGTTTTATGGAGGATAATAGAAAATACGAAGGATTATTTTTACTCTCTAGCATGCTAAATTATAAAACGAAGTAAATTTCTTCCATTTAAATATCATGGTTAATGTGTATAGTGAGTACTGAAGAAGCAACCTATGTAAGTTTTCTGTACCTGTTCTACAATCTACAATGATCATCTAACTCTGATGACCATAATATGATTAAACTGATAATCTGCACTTGGTATTCATTTCCGTTGCTGCCTTTAGATTTTTCAATATATTTGTATTCAATGTTCAAGGTGACAATGTGACTTCACTGCCACTGTACAGTAGATTGTAGGCACAACACTTGTGATTTTTACCATAATATATCATATCGACAAGATAGCCTGATTTTAATTCAACATTCTATACAAGATATATAAATAATGAGCTTTCCGGTGCTCATTTCCTCTTATTCATGTATAGCTGATCTCCAATCTTTTCTTTTTCCTCCATGCTTTCCTCATTAAATTTCATTTCCCCTATTAATGTTAAACGACGATGTATGTCGTGTCATAATATTCTATATTCTATAGAAAACTATATATATATTATTGCAGTAGAATGCAATCGACCGAGTCAAGGTTCAATATTATACCTGTGCGATACACGTATTACATTTAAAAACATTCATTTCCATAAACCATAGCATGTAAATAATACGGTAAAAATTGATGGAACGGAAAGCAGAACATATTCTCCTGAATCCAAAACCTGAAACCTCATAATATAGGAATAATAATAATCACAGGAAAGTTTAATGGTATTCTGTATTTTATTCTTAAATTAGATACCAAATAAAAAAAGATTTACATGTAAAAAAATGACCTTTTAAATGCTGCTTACATACTACATGTATACTGTAATGTGCAGAACCAACCTACAATAAATCAATACGACAGCTTCATACCGATCTTCTTTTTTTATTCTATGCGTACTATATTATTCTATTTTTATATCCAATGGACCATGGGTAGATAGATGAAAGAAACTTTTAAATTTGATGGTAAACAATTGACATTTCGTGACACAAATGTGGTAGCTAACTATTATCAAACTAAGTTATAAAAAATTTAGAAAATCCAACAATTTTCCCCCTGTTTACACACTACAGCTCTTGAAACTTGAAAGTGTTGGGAATGTCATGAAATACAACATTATACAAAATACAAACAGCAAACACATGCACACTGAATAACCATGAAATCTTCGAGACTTGAGTGTTAAGCATGCATCACGATTTCCGCAATGCTATTCTACAGCAGATATGTTAGTCAGGCACAAGAGTACAGCAGTTTATTGTTAACCACTTGATGATAGTTATATATCTAAGCTCTGGAGTATTATTATAGTAACACGTCATTCAGATATTTACTTTTTCTTTATACACACATTCAAACTCTAAAATCTCATCAAGTTGAGAATCTTCAATTTGCCAAAAAAGGACGTTTCAAAGATACAAAATGTAAAGACAAAGGAACCATGAGAGAGGTAGTGAGAATAAAGGGAAGCTCACATGGGTATTCCATACTTCTCAAGTGCAATACATTCACATGTGCGCGTAAAAACCTATAGTATAAAAACTTGTAAGCAAATGTTAAACTTATCGTAGAACTGAAGCTTAAAAAATAAAGAAAGATGGAATTAAAATAACGACTTTAGCATTTAACTGAAGGACAAGAGGCATGTGAGCATACTTCATACGTATCTGTAAGTGTAAGTGTAGCTACTAGTACAAATGATAGGAAAACCTTCTACCTTCTCTGTATGATTATTGGTATAATTGGTACAGTATTATATAACTTCATTTGTATTAGCTTGATCAACAGTATACATGGACAAGTTGAATTATTACCTATTTTTCATACAATCTATTTACATGTACCTTGTTGAAAGAAGCACGAGTGAACGATTACACTTACATATTATATTGTATGTTATATGCTTAGAATACCTCATAGTATAATAATATAATGAAGATTCTACGTGTTAATTTTGAAAAAAAAAACATCCCGACAAACCTAAGGCTGAATTATCTCTCTTGTCTATAGACTCAACTACTCTAAGTATCTAAAGTGTTAAAATTCAAGGAAACATCAATATTTAATAATCTTTTTCCATCTCAATGCAGTCAGAAGCATCATCAGTATAATAACTAATTAACTAGTAACACAAAAGTATGTACATACATAGCAAGCTTATTTGTACGATAATTCAACCTAAAACAATCCGTATGTACAGAAAATACTAGTTATATGATTAGTCCATTCAAGTATGAGTAATTTGTCACATCCCAGTATGTAAAATATTTCTTTAGCTGTATTGAATTTACATCGTATCTATGAAATTTTCATACTACGAGTGAAAATTACCATTCACTAGATGGAAGGAAGTAAATATCGTTAAGCATGTATTAGAGTATACAAAAAAGATGAGTAATAATAATAATAATAATAATCCTATTGTCAGGTCCTAATTGTGTGTGTGCATCAAACTTACAAAGTCACACAATGCAAAAAGCACTGGCGAGCAAAATATGAATTGGATAATAATAATAATACGTTTTATACACTGTCTGAAAATTTTGTATCATCAGTGTTAACATGTTTTTGTCGTGACTTTGAGATGGAAAAGGACTTTTATTATTGTATTATGAATTTAATAGTCTGTAAATCACATTCTAAAACATAATATAATAATATATTGCACAATAGTTTGTAGTTACCAAAAAAAAAATATTATGCACTAACCACACATTTTCTCAATCGTGTTCTTCAAAATATGTACGTGCAATGAAGCACTTTGTTGCCTGATTTATTCCATTACAAATAGTTATCAAAACTTTTCGAAAATAGAATTATGGTTGAAAACGTACTTATTATATTATAATAGATTATCATTATGAAATTCTAAACAGATCTCAAGAGGCTAGTAGGCAATGCATGTGAGCAATGTACATAATATATGAAGGAAGGAAGTACATATATATATTTATTATTTATTTACCTAAGAGCTCTTTCATTCTATGAAACCAATAAAAATATTTCAGAGAAAGTATACTAGCCGACATGGAATTTGTTGAATAAAATAAATAAATAAATAAATATTTCAGCAGATTTTAACATCATAAATGTTCACACTAACCTCATTTTGACGATTAATACAAGAACAAAGAGAATTACATAGACTCTAAATTGATTGATTTTTGCTTCCACGTCTTTCTAAAAATGTATAATATAAAATTTTAAATGAAATGAATAATTTTGAATTGCCACAACCAAACACAAAAAAAATCATAATGAAAATGACATAAAATAAATAACTTAAATATAAAAACTTATGAAATTGAACTCACTGCAGTAAAATTTGGTGTATATGGCAAAATGTTGGATTGGAAGTCAAATATTCTGTCAATCATGGCCGTTTCAGCAGCAATAAATGCTAATACCAAGTATTCTACAGTCTTTCGTTTAATTTTAAGAAACTTGAAGATTGTGGCATTACAAATGATCAGAGCTCCCACAAGTCGAAGGTAAAATGAAATTTTGTACACAAAATGATTTGGATAGTATTCATAATTCATAACTGAATAGTAAAAAGTCACCAAAACAAAAATGAAATTGAAAATTTCATTACAGGCATGCCTGAAAAAGATTTGAAAAAAAAAAAACATGAGCTTTTCAAAAATGAAATCAACAAGCAACAGTATAATATTTTACATGAGTCTACATAATATTTATCCCTCATAATATACATGTTACATGTATTATACAAAAAAGCATGACTGGAAAATTTAGGTCCCAGTAAAGGATTTTTCTTTACGTATTTTTATATTATTATAATGGAAATATTTTCAAACTTACATTGCTCCATGACGCCGTAATTTTGATCTAGCCTTGAAAGTAGTTAACACCGTTTTTTGAGATTTTCCAGTAGAACTTGTTCTTTCTGCTGTCTCTGAAATATGCTCAGTAGTCGTAGATGTGTTAACTAAACTCGTCAAATTTTGCACTAACCTGTTACAAAATGAAATTTGGTTAACGATTCTATAAAAATCAATACAATAAAATATATTGTAAACTATATAATCCATATCCAATAAAAAGTAAACAGACACAAAAGAAACTTTACAAAAAACCAAACTTCAAAAAATAATTTATACCTTTGATCTAAAATTTCCTTTAAATTTGCACTAGAAAATGACTCTTGAAGATATAGGCACATGCTGTAAGAAACAAACAAAAAAAAAGCATTGTTCGATTAATAACATTAAAGAAACAGAAATAGTATGTGTTTTACAATTTACCCTATAGTTTTAATTTAAAAATATAAAATATGTGTATGCATGTGTTAGGTCAAGTATGAAAAACAAAGTACCTCGAAGTTCCAGCAAAATAAGAAAGAAAGAGTGATCGAAATTTCCCATGGGGCAAACGATTCACACATTCATGAACTTTATTGATATTTTCGATGGAACACGAAATATATAGGTGTGGATCTCCGTCCAGAATGTCTTCTAATATATGTTTCTTTTGTTCAATACGTAAATTACATAATGTTAAATTGAAAGCTATCGAAGCTTCTTTTAGAAAAACATGCTCTTGGAACTCATTAATGACACTCAAATTATTGTGTCTGTTATTATTATTGTAGTAATCCAATATAACGGGACAATCTGATTTTAAACTTTTGAGTGTATTAAAAAAGTAGTTGTTGATATCTTGATCCATGTAATAAGTTAATGAAGCCGGAAATGTAAAAATCACAAGTTTATCCAGTTCTGAGTATTCGTTAAATAAATCATGTATTAGTATCATGCCAAATTTGGAGGTTTTGGTATCAAATGGACTCAAATAGTTGGACACACTGTCATATGAATGATGATGAGCCAAAAATTTTGGATTCGGTAATAGAGGATAATTTGATGGAGTTTTAATTTTGATAAAAATAAAATAATTTAATGTTAGTTCGACAAATTTTGATTCAAACTCATTTAGTGTCCGTACATTATAGAAAATGTCAAAAAAACTGACGATGGAGCCAAACAAAACCAACGTTGTTGAGAATAAAAGAAATCGAAACATAATAATTTTACTAATCACTGTCTCTCCATGCAGCCGGTGTCACTTTTTTTGTAGCTAAACTTTTACTTTTACACAGATTACTTTTATTTCTTAATTATAATGTTAACCGTACGACAATGTACTTTGTACTTTTCCTAAAAATTAAATATGGCCAAAAACACTTTCACTGCACACTGCACACTGCACACTGATTTTTTATCAGATCAAAATTCAAACCACACCGCATATATGTACATACAGCATCGAAAGCGAAAAGGAAAAAGCGAAAAACGAAAGTGTAGAAATACTAGATATTAATTAAAATATTATTCATTAGTTACTAAAGATAAACTTGGATTAACTAAAGTATTAATTAGTTTTTAGTTAGCATGAAATGATATCCACCACTGGAGAACAAATTTGATTTTTAATTTTTAAACAAGAACTTTGAAGAACAAAATAGTATATACATTTCCCTTTGAATAGTTCATAACATTTCCAACTAAATTATGTAGTCTTATACGATAACTCTAAAGTACGTTACTATTCTCATGAAACTGTAAAAAAAAAAACTTTTGTCATGTAATCCACTGCCCGTGTTGTTGTTTTTCTCTTACGTTAAATAAAGATTTTGATTGAGTTTTACAGAAAAAAAAAATAGTATATACAATAGTAATTAATATTTAGTACTCAAGACTGAGTTCAAAGATGTTCAATGACAATGACAATCTTTTATCTTTTTCTTTATTCTCTCTGTATTTCCTTTTCTCTATTAGTGGTCCTTTACCACTAATAG